>JABUQX010047085.1:0-5000 GCA_015478945.1 Trachelipus rathkii
AGGAAGAGAGATTGATAAAGAGCAGTATGAACTATATTTGAGAAGAGGTGTGGTGTGGAAGAAAGGTAAATGAGAGAATTAAGTTGAAAAAGTAGTTGAGATGTTTGGGTCATTATGAAAAGGATGAATGAATAGTCGGTTGGTTAAGCGAGATGTATACTGTGGCGAAGTGTGTTGGGAATCGAGCCGTCTTGGGAGAGCCCGACAGAAAAGTGATTGAGTCCAGTAAACGAAAATGTTTGAGAGAGAATATGTGAGCTGTGGTAGAAGGGCGGAAAAGAAAAGGTGTATAACAGGAGTGATGGCGGGGATTAGTGAAGGGGGTATTGGGTTGTGGCCCGACCTGGGCCAAGGCTGAACCTTTTAGGCTTTTAACGTATCTACGCATAGTGCACGGGTCCAGTTCGCTGTCCCTCATGAAGCTTTATTCGGTGGTGGATCTTTCTTGACTATGCGGATTGGTTTCCCTCACTAATTTTGATGTACTCGAGAGGTGTCGGTAAGGCTGGGCTCTTCTTTTCGACTTGTGTGTATGTTCTTTCTTACTGCTTTCTTTTTCCCGATGCCCTGTCCGCGTCACTTCTAACTTACAAATCTTGCGGAAAAATAATGAGGAAGATCGAAGAAGAAGAAGAAGAAGAATAATATATATCTAATAAATATATTATATTATATAATATATAATATAATATATATAATATATATTATATATATATATTATATTTTATATTATTATATATATTATATATATATTATTTATTATAGTAAATATACTATTTATATATATATATATTTTATAATATATATAAATATATATATATATATAAATATTAATTCAATTAAATAATTATATAGTAGTATTATTATATATATTATAATATATATATATATATATATATTATATATATATTATACTACGAAAGGTCAGTATTCGAAATGTTCAGAATTATTATTTATATATTATATATATATATATATATATATATATATATATTATATATCTAATATATTATATATATATATAATATATATAATATATATCTATATATATATTATACATTTATATATATAATTATATATATATATAATATATATATATATTATATATAGTAATATATATATTAATATACTACTTAATATTATATATATATATATTATATATGATATAGTTATTATATATATATTTTATATATAAATATATTATGTAATATATATTATATATAACTATATAATATATACATATATATATATATATATATATATAATATATAATATATTTAGTAAATATATATATATATATATATATATTATTATTATATAATAATATATTATATTAAGAATACCTATACGTAGAAGGAAGAGAAAAAAGAGAAATAATGACCAGTTTGGATAGAGGATGAAGTGGGACTGAACACGGAATAGAAGCTCTTCTGAAAAGGAATGCGGCAATTATGTTAAGATGAGAAATAAAGGGAATCTGCTTAGAATAATGAATAGGGATTGTTCTTTCGTAAATGATGAAATGGATGTGAGAGGAGTGTTGAAAGAACACTTCTCGAAAATCTGTAATACATTGGCAGTAATGAAGAAGTGAATGGTTGATGTGTGTGTGGTTTGAAGGTACAAAAAGAATATGGTTATTTTGGGGATATAGTCCATAGTTGAGGAGAAGAGGTAATACCGGTTGAGTGAGAAAGTTGATTAGAATTTATAAATCGCAGTATAGATGATATATTACTTGTGGAAATGAAAAAAGAACGAGGCGAGAAATGGTGATTGATTGGATTTGGAAGTTGTGTAACAAAGCGTTTATAGAGTGTCATACGTTCCTAATAGTACCCTATAAAGGTACATGGAAAATTAATGTATATCTTTAAGAATTACTAAGGGATAATCATGATTTTGAGTGTTATATCATGGAAGATAGTATTGTCTGGTACTTTTGTTGGTCTCGAAAGAGTGCGTCGAGTGACTGAATGGCTGATTGGTGCAAGAAAAGGTTGCATTTAAGAGTGGTAGAGAATGATGGGGATGCAAATTTAAATTGAAACAATTGGATTGAGAAAATTGAATCTGAGAAGATAGAATAAATGTATTTTAGGTTTAATGGATTTGCAGCAGGCGGTATGATAGAATAATAAGGAAACTTCTATAGCAAGGTGTTAAGTGATATATTGTGTTGGTGTAGGCTTTTATGAATGGAATCAAAAAGTATGTATGACCATTAGGAATCTGTGTATAGTGAACTATAATGGTGAGAAGTGATTGGTTTAATCTTATAAGCGGAGTGAAGGAAAGAGATTATATTTTCTCAATTGGTTTTAAATTTATATATGGATAGGGTTATGAAAGAATTTAGAAGGTGGGTGCAGGAGATAGTGTTAGAATGTATGGAGAATGGATGAGAGTGTTAGGTGCCCCTACCTATTATATTGGATTGATTTTAGATTTATGTGGGAATTCTGAAGTAGTTTGAGAAGAAATTTTTTAGAAGAAGACTTTGCAGGGTGGTGTAAAAGGAGGTATTTGATAAGAGTAAACGTAATAAGAGTAGAAGGTTATATTGTGAGTGCGAGGACAGTCCGCAGTGTGAAGTTAATGTTTAGATGGTGAGAGCAGCTGTAACTATAGTTTCTGAGTTTGAATAATTTAGGATATAGTTGAGATATAAATATTGGGAACCGGATGATGCTAAGAGTGTAGTAGGAAAGATGCGAATGACAGGAAGGTGCTTTTGTAAATTAATCGCTGGTGGATGTAAGGACTAAGTCCTTGAGTGCGCTTAGGTCTTACATACATGGGGTATGTTGTTACCTGTGTTAGAGTATAGTAGTGAGACTCACAGCATAGATCTAAAAGTATAATATATAATACATTAATGTTCCTGATGGACAATCATAGGGGATGTGTAGGTGGCTGAGAAGCATGTAAAATTGAGGAATCGTATTGAGAGTTAATATGGTGTTAAAGAAAGAGATAAATGCAAGAGAAATAAATGAACAGTACGTTAACATGATTGGTTTCATCAATGTGGAAACAAGGATGATAGTACGGTTGGCAAAAGCAGAATGTTATTGTGAATGTGTTAAAATTCAACCGGCTGGAGACCGAAGAAAAAGCGGTTTGTTATCAGTTAAAGGAATGCCTGGAGGAAGAGAAAATGTGAGTTTGGGAGAGGCGAGAATAAAAAAGAGTGCATAAAGGAGTGAAATGCGGGGTTTGTGCTGGGAATGTTTGTGCCTCACCTGGGCCAAGGAATAAAAACCCCACATTGACGAGATGCCAAAGTGAAGGTCCGTCGGCCCTGTCCCCGAGAAAGCTCTAGGGTGAGGATTTCTAAAATTAATCGGTTCTTACTAAATAGGGATAAAGTGGGCTGGTAAGGCTGGGCTTTCTCTGTACTTGTGTCATATCTTATTCTTACTACTTTCCTGTTTCCAAGTGCATGTTCACGCACATATACCCAAGCAGTCTTGGGGAGAGAGTGGAGTTATGAACGATTATGATGATATGACTTGAATATATATATATATATATAGTATATATCTATATATATATTATATATATATAATTATTTATGTATATTATAATATATACTATATATAATATATATAGTATAAGTATTATATATTATATAGTAATTATATCTAGTTCGATATCGGTTCAGCAATTTTTCTCAATTGATTGATCAATTTTCTAGGAATTTAATGTCATCTTTTTAAAACTTCTGTCTTTTTTCGGAAATATAAATGCATTGGGCACAACAATTTAGGATCAAACACACATTTTATATATATATACTTATATATTATATATTATTATTTATATATTTATATACTATTAATATATATTAAATATAATATAATATATATTATATATATAAAATATATATATAATATATATAATAATATATATAATATATAATTATAATAATATTAATATATATATATTAATATATATATAATACACATACATATATAATATATATTATATTATATTAATATAATATATATATTATTATAATATATATAATAATATATATATAATATAATTTATATATATAATATATATATATTTAGTAGCGTACACGGGAGGGCCGAAGGTGCGGGCAAATTTTTACAATCAAGTAAAAATGAATCAATGGTTTGAAGAAGAAATTAATCAAAAATGTCAATTATATATTAAGTCTATGTGTATAATCTCCTATTTAATATTTATATATAATATATATACTAAGATATATATTATATAATATATATATATATATATATATATTATATTATAATATATAATATAATATATTATATATATTTAGGGCGTATATTTTTACAATCAAAATGATCACAGAAAGTGGTGAAATTATGACGTATATTTGTAAAAATCTTTTAAAAAAAAATAAAGCTTCCTTTTAAAATATCAGTTTATGCACCGTATTATTTACTTTTATTACCCCATAGAAAAAGCTTCGTGTGCCATGAATTGTATTGTGCTTTCCAATGAAAATGGGGTAACTTTTTCCTAAATTAAAAACATTTCGGCTAAAAATATTTTGAGAGTCATTTAAATGAAATTTTGCGCGAATGATAAATTAATCAACATATTTCGACAATTCTGCAAGTTTGAATTGAAATCTTGAGAGGCCGCTAAGGACTTTAATAAGGTCACAACACACCATCACCCGCAACATACACACACCACAATACATACAGTATATATATTATATATATATATTATATATATTATTATATAGTATATTATTATAATATATATATATTTATAGTATTTATTAATAATATATATTTATTATATATTATGAATATATATACATATATTATATAGTAATATATATATTATATATATATATAATATAAATATTAATTATATAATATTTAAATATATAGTATATATATATATTATATATATATATATTAATATTATATATAATATATAATTATATATATATAATATATATTATATATATAATAATTATATATATTACT
>JABUQX010047085.1:10000-61912 GCA_015478945.1 Trachelipus rathkii
CAATGGTATTGAAAATTTCACTGTTTGTAAAATTGATGAGCAAAGATTTGCCTTATTTTTCGGAGTTTCGAGGTTCGCGATGAGGCCATCAAGCTCGACTTCTATGATTTTATGCTTGAACTAATCTGTGTTGAGTAGGTAGTCTGTTGCTCGTGAAATAATAGTGCTGTGTTATTCACTGTTTGAAGAAGGAACACAGTCATTTTTGTCAGAATAGATTGAAAATTGTACAGAATTTCCTAATAGCTTTTACCTTGAAGCAAAAGCTGATTTTCTGAGGGTACGTTGGGGTACTTTTTGTTTATTTTTCCCCTATTGGCAATTGCAACAAACACTGTTCTTCCAAACTCTCCAATCACATCCCTCCAATCCTAAGGAGATCTCGTGTTTTTCGTCATTCTTTCTCTCTCTCCAACACTCTGACCATCATTAAATATACACTTCTGGTAAGGTCTACAACATGCTTTCATCTTCTTTTTCCTTATTTCCTATGGTTAGGTTAAATTAGGTTAAGTTAAGTTTTGTTGGATTCGTTAGAGAAACTCTAAATAACCAGAATTTTTTTTTTAAAAAAAACCATTTGAGCTGCCCAACTCTGGTGGATTTCATTTTGGAGTCTGGGCTTTCCCGCCAAACGATATATATATATATATATATATATATATATTATGATATATATAGAATGAATTACGTAAATTTATATTATATATATATAATATATATATTATTATATATATATATACTATATATATATTATAATAATATAATATATATACATATATATAGTCTAAATGAAGAGGCGTAAATTTAAAATACAGATAAACCTGACATAATGAAGAAAAATATAACACAAGGTAACCTGACCTAGACCTAACCTTAACCTAACCTATACCTAACCTAACCTAACCTAACCTAACCTAACACCTAACCTAACCTAACCTAATCTAACCTAACCTAACCTAAACTAACCTAAACCTAACGCTAAACCTAACCTAAGTTTGAAAAGAAAAGAATTGGTTTTAAGTAATTGTTAAAATATAAATATCCCAGGAAATTTCCTTCAGCTTATATGGTATTTTCAACTTATTGATTTGAAAAACGCCTCCTAATTTAGACCTTGTGCCTATTTAAAAATATATATATATATATATATATATATATATATATTATATATATATATATATATATATATATTATATTTAATATATATTTATATATATATTATACTATTTACTTTATTTTTCGTATTTATATAATTATATATTATATAATATATATATATATATATTGGTATAAATGTTAGGTCTCAATTAATTATGCCATTTAGAACTTTTTCCATTAAATGGAAAGAGGAAGATCGACAAAACAGCGTGAGATAAATTACGTGTCAAAACTCTTTTAATAAATTGTCTTCCTTTTCACTTTCAATTCATAACTAAAAAGCATTAACGAGATTCCGTGGCAAGTGATTGTTCTTTTCGTGAACACGTGATGACTTGGATGGCAGTAGTAGTAAGGAAACCACGATCAACAGGTAGCAAACATTCGATACTTGACAAGTGTTTTTGGGCATTTTTTAGTGCTTTTGAGCCTTTTGTGCTTTTTGACATGCAGTGTCAGACTATCGGATTCCTAGGAAGATAAGACCGTTTTCGAGAAGCCACAAGACAGTTTACGGATGGTTTTGAACCTGAATTCAGAGGCTTTTGAGAGTGTTCGGGTGGGGACTAGCCCAAATGGTCGACAGGAAAAAAAATGGCACCAAAACATCAAAAAAAAAAAAAATACATTTCCTGCATAAGCCCGCCACAACGGTTCGTTCAGGTCTCCTTGATTGGTTTCAAATGATCGGGAGATCATTTCTGATGGTTCATTCCATTTCTCAATATTAATTAGTTACTCTCAGAATAACATTTAAATCATATTTCAACGATGTCTGATTGTGAAATAAATGAAAAAATATGAAGATATTTTTACCTATTCATTGTCAAATCGAACTCGGACCCTCGAGAGTATTAAACCCATCATCTGACCATTAGACCAGCGATGAACTGATAAGGAACTAGGCTTTAGAATATTTCTTGCTTACCAAAGGAGGGTAATAAAAAAAATTAAATAAATAAATTAAAAAATAAATTGAAACAATAAATTAAGCAAATTAATTGAAAATAAATTAAATAAATAATTAAAAATAAACAATATAAATAGATTAATAATAAACAAATTAATATATAACTATATAATATATATATATATATATAGTATATATATATATATATATATATAATATATATAATTATATATATATATATAATATATATATATATATATATATAATATATAAATATACTATATATAAATATATATATATTATAAAAATATTAAGATATATATATATATATATATATATAATATATATATACTATATATAATATATATATATAAGTATATAATATATATATATATATATATATATATATATTATATATACTAATAATTATATATATATATATATATATTATATATATATTCTACACCCATTAATGGTGTAAGGGCCCCCAAAGATGAAATTTTAGCTGCACAATCACCAAAACGAAATTAAAATAAAATAATATTAATATAAATTGCCAGCAGGAATCAAAGATGAAATTCGACATACGACGAATCCTGCTGAATGATTGATTTGAAGCATTTAGGCTGATTGAGACCATCCTTCATGCCAGAGGTCATAATGTGGACACAGAGTCTGATTTTGAGACCGTAAAGTTTCAAATTTGAGGTAGCGAACCACAATTTTTGGGATCGGACCCCAATTTTCCCTCGTTATAGGTATTCAGAGTGGCAATTTTAGATATTTTAAGTTAATGAGAAAGAGTCAGGGGTGAATCTGAAGCAGGAAACGTAGCATGAGCCGGATTCGGAGTCGAAACACCAGTCGGATCAGGAAACAAACATATATTACGGCATGTTATATATCATACCATATGTTATCTGGTACGAAAAACACGATTTTATGGATTTCAAACCTCAAAGGTGTGAATGAATATCTATACCATGGGAACCCAAATGAAAAATGGAGAAATGTGGCAGGAGAAACGCAAGGAGGGCTTAAACGACTAAAAGGACATGAAGAAAAAGGATTCCAGGAGGTTTCAGAAGTAGTGAGGTCCTACTTGGGGTTTAAACCGAACCCCAAATGGGTTCCTACCCTTAAAATGAAATAATGATAGGAAAATCAGCTAATAATAAATTAAATACATGTTAACATATTAAATATACGGCCTATTATACGAGTCTCAATGCTTGATGTTTATATGACTCTTTGCTTTATTTTCTTACCGTCTTTCATTACATCAAGCTTAACCCAACCTAACCTTAGCTAATATAGGCTATTTTTCCTTACCATATCCAAACTAGCAATATATAATCTAGTTTACTTTTTATAATACGTATTCACATATCTGATTCTGTTGCAACGTGAACGTGAAGTTATTTTATAGCAATTATATAAGGTATATCGTTTTCGTTTGAGCTGTAACATTTATATACTTGAATTTCCTATCATTTTTTTAATATTTACATCTAGTTTATTTTTGCAAACATTGAATTTTACACTTTAATTAATTTTTTTTTTAAACTGAAACATATTTTCACATATATAATATCTGTCTCGTTTTCTTTTGTATGCTTTAACTTTAATATTTAAACGTATTTTCTTTAAAGCTGCAACTTTATAAATTTATATCCCATTTTCTATGCGTAATGCGTTAACATTTATATTTTTAATAAATTTTCTAATAAATTGAAATTATAATATTTATAATTTATTTTCAATTAAGATGAACATTTAAATTTGATTTATTTTTCAAACTGCAACTTTTAATAATTTTAATATTTTTATTTTCAACGTTAACTAAAAAAAAATTTAAAGTTTAAAATTTTATTAAAATTTTCATAAAATTTATTGAAAATTTTGATTCAGTGGTAAATTAAACTTAAAAAAAAAATCTAAATTTACTACAAAAAAAAATCTTTTTTTTTTATTAAATATTTGTTTCTTTTACACCAAAGAATTAAAGCATTAAAGCTGTAAAACAGTAACGCAAACCACCTACCCCCACACCTCCCATTTCTCCAAGATCATTAGTTACTGTTCCACGTTATAAATATAAATATATATATATATATATATTATTAATAATAATATATATATTATATATATAATATATATATATATATATATAATATATATATATTATATATATTTAATACAAATATTTTATTCATATATGAATAATATATATATATATATATATTAAACTCAAATGTTGTTTAAACCATAAAAATGCGTTCTATGTACATGAAAACTGAAAAAAAGAAGTTTTTATATTATTAAATAATTCCGTAAAAACGTTTAACATTTAATAATACTAACAAACATTTAATCATTGCTTCAATTTCTTTTTCTAAACATTAACGTGTATTTTACGAAGAGAATTCATAACCTGATAACTTTTAATACGCATACTTTCAGAGCATGACTCATCAAGAAAATATATGATAATCACATTTTAAGTCCACCTCACTTCACAACATAATGCGATATCATCCATTCTTGTCTGCAGCATCTTCTTTCATTTCCAAAATACAATTATGTTTTTTCTTCATTAATCTTTAATGATTCAAGATTCTTTTCTTAATCTTTCAATCTCGAAAAGTTAAGGATGTTCCAAATACAACGAGACCAAAAAGGGAGCTTCAAACGTTCTCAAAACGTGAGACATAAAAAAAAAATTAAAATGTTTTATCAAAGGTATCCTAAGCGACTCTTCTGACTTACTGCTTTTATAAATCTAGAGAGTGAATTGTAAAATCTGTCAACACTTGGCAACTGCGATGTTGCGACATTTAGCCACCGCGCATGCTTTCAGTAAGATGTTGTGTATAAAGGGTCGTATAGCTCTCTGGAGTACATTTTCCAGTTAGTAACATCACAAGCATTCTACTACCCCTCTGATCTAAAATCGTCATTAAATTTAGTCTCCTTGATGAACTTTACAGTAGCATATTCGCGTTTAATATCATCATATTTTGACTTATCATGTCATACACATTACTATCCTCCAACTAAAGATAAAAGATCATGCACCAAGGTTACAGGATTCTATCCATTTTGCATAAAAACGGATGAAGTACACAGTGAGCCTCCCGAAAAGCATAAAGGGGATAAAGCATCAGACATTGAATTATTTGAGGTTAACCATAATAGCTAGTATTTGGTATTGCCTTTGTTGAGATTTTACTTAATCAGAAGTTATATATCCCTGTTCTCACTGAATGTATGAAAATGAAGTCAATGTTTCTCTTCTGTTCGAAATGCGTTGATGAGTGTTGTGAAAAGTGTTTTGATATGGAAAATGAATGTGCTATTGGTGGTGTATATACTATACCTGAAATGTAGCAGATTCTAGAGATAAGACACAAGATACTCAAAATATCTGAAGTTTTGTTATTTAAAGAGAAAGAATTCTTGTTTGAAGAGCATGTCAAACATTTCTAAAAATAAAATCAGAAGCATCAAGATCACCTTCATGAATATATGGCCTGAATGATCAGATACCGCAGTCTTAATCGTTAAGGAGATCAGCATCTTAAGAAATATTCGATAGAACCTGCAACATATTAAACATTTCTCCTTTCAACGGAATTCTGTGTGTCAATATGAAATATAAGTGGTTTGTTTTATTAAATATAATTCCTTTAAACTATGTTTCAATATAAGACTGTTAAAAATATAATTTAAAAAAATATCTAATCTGAATATTTAAACATGCTTGTAAATTAATGATTTATAAAAATAGCGAAAAAGATTTAAACTGATATCTAAATTGTATTTTGCTAAGAAAAAGATGTAGTGCAGTTTCTTGAATATTAAGGTATATGACACGAAAAAAAGAATTTGGTATTGTTGAATTATTATTACATAAATCACTAGGTATATTTTAATATATATTCAAAATTTTTAACTTAATTCAAATTCAGCTGACATAACATTCCCTAACTTAGAATATCATTAGAGGCTAACATAACGATATTAACAGCTAGTTTTTTTTATTCAGCATAACCAATAAACATGTCTCTAAGAAAAGCATATATGACATAATAAACCTGTGTCGATATTAGCTGATTTTGTTTTATCATGTACATGATGCCATTTCTATGGCGGCACACGCAGCATTATGCTTTCTTTTTTGTATACATTAACTTTAATATTTAAATATATTTTCAATTAATAAATAAATTAATAAAATTAATAAATATTTTCAATTTTCTAATCCAAAGGTACTTACTTAACATAACCAGCAGACATGTAACCAAGAAAAAGCATAACAAGCAAACACATTTAAACAATACCAAATTGCAGTTTAACATGTCCATGACGTCATACATTGTATTCAGTTTTCGTTCAAACAATAATTTTATGCTGAAACATTTATATTTTTAATATATTTTCTTTTCAAACTGTAACTAACAATTTTTATATTTTTCTGAACATTAACTAAAAAAAAAAATTTCATAGTTTAAATTTTTAATAAAACTTTATTTCATTTTTAAAGTATTAAAGTTTCTTTTTTTAATTTTATTTGTGTAAAATTTCAAAATTTTTAGTACAAAATTTGATTCATTATTAAATTATTAAAATGATTTTTAATAAATTTATTTTTTTTTTAAATTTTACATTTTTATTAAAAATTTGTGTTTAATTGCTCCAAAAACAGTAAAGCATTTAAGCAAACACCTACCAGCACCTCTCACCTCTCCTTGATCAATTAATAAATTGATTCTAATCATATAAGTACCAGCATTTTCTTTTACAAACTTACATGTTGTATAAAAATCGCAAAAATAAATTCTTCGTAGAAAAATATCACAGTAAGTCGGAAAATGTTTATATAAAATTTACTGTTCATTATTAAAATTATATTTTAATTTATGTTTCATTGCACCAAAACACGATAATTTGATAGCATGATAACATTGTAACATGTATATTTATGCACACCTAACTCCGCATACATATATTTTCACTCCTTAACCTATGCTATTTCACAAATTCACTTTTCATTTATGTTAACTAACAAATTTAACTTAAGCAAAGATTCATACTTATACCATGGCATATTTATACCAACTCTGAATACATTATCCCACATAATTAGATAATATATATCAGAAGATATTCCAGTAACCTTAACAAACTATCTTATCAAAAAATGCTAGGGTTAAGCGAACTTAACCCAACTTTCAATATCTGTCAGATGGGCACCATTTAATTAAGCTTTTGCCTAAGAATTGTCGTTAGCATAACAACATTCGACCTAACTTTTCCTTTAAATCATCAGCATTATCATACCAGTAGCTGTTAATTTACCATCTTCTATCAGATCTTTAAGTAAACTCAGCCTGTAGCTGATCTACTAAGGTAACTTCAGTCTATCACTATCTAATTCTCTTTTAAGTAAGCAGATATCTAACATTAAATACCTTAGTTCATCATCTAATTTAATAGTACATATCTACTTTAGTACTACTAGTATTTGAAGTAATAGTAATAAGAGTATCAGAAGTTTTAATAATAGAATAAGTAGAAGAAGTAGTAACAGCTAAAGTATTATGACAAAAATAGTAGTAGTAAAAGTATTAATAATCGTAATAGTAGAAATAATAGTAAAAGCAGGATATTAGACATACTGGTAAAAATAGTAATAACAATAGTATGGTAATAAAAATAGTAGATATAGTTGTGGTAATATAAATATTATCAATAGTAGTAGTAAAAACTAATAATTCAGAAGTAGTATCTAATGATAGTAGTAGTAGTAGTAGTAGTATTATTGTAGTAGTATGTATTATATTATAGTTTTTAAAATTTTAATTTTAAATTTAATTTTATTTTAATTTTAATTGTTAATTTTTTAAAATTTTATATTTTTTAATTTTAATTTTATCATTTATAATTTAATCTTTAATTTTTAAATTTTTAATTTATTTATAATAAATAGTTTATTATTTTAAATATTATTTATTATTATTATTATTATATGGATTATTATATTATGATTATTATTATTATTTACAATATTAAACTTTTTTAGAAATAAAAATGTAATAAGCAACTTTAGTTTTATTATTATTTCAGATATAATTGTTTATTTTATTGATTGCTTGATTATTATATATATATATATTATATAATATTTTTTCCATTTTATTATTATATATATTATTAGGTTATTTATTTTTTATTTTTATTTTATTTTTATTTCTCATTTCTTATTTTATATTATTTTTATATTTAATTTTTTATTTTATTTAGTTAGTGTTTTTTTTATGTTGTGGGGTGTTTAGTTTTTATTTTATTTATTATTTTATTTTGATTATTTTATTTCTGGGTTTGGTAATAGTATTTATGTAAGTTTAGTTTTGATTTATATATTACTGCTAGCTATTTTATTATAAGAATCAGATTATATTTATTATCTATTAATTATTCTTTACTATTGGTCTTCCTCTCACAATTATTAATTTGTAAGTAGTAGTAGTAGTAGTAGTAAGAGTAGTAGTAAGTAGTAAGTAGTAGTAAAGTAGTAGTAGTAGTTAGCAGTAGTAGAGTAGTAGTATAGTAGTAGTAGTAGCTTAGGTTGGGTAGTAGTATGAGAGGGTAGTAGGTATTAGTAGTATGTTTAGTGTGAGTAATATTTTTGGTGGAGTATATGGGCCGTTATTAGTGTCCCTGTTTCTTCCTTTTCATTTCGTTTGACTTGTTTTGGAAGTACATAAATAAATTTCTGATGTGTTTACTTGTTCATCTAAATTAGTCACTAAAAGGCTTTCTTGTTCATTTTCATATATCGAAACGGATAAAAATGCAAGAATCCTTGAAGAAAGTATCTTACTACTGTTTATAGTTTTCGTATCAAAGTATGTTTCATTTATCTTGCAATACTAAGTACTTATTATTATAGGTTATATGTAGTAACTAATATCTTCTATAGTAGTATTTTACTAGTCAGTGTATATATATATTCTACTTAGTTAGATATATATATGTAGTATAGATACTATTATTTAATATTATATAGGTATTATCTTAGTTAGTAACAGTATGTGTCTGTATCTTCTAGTATGTGCAATGTGTGTAATCAAAGTCAGTACCAACTATGTTAAACAATTCAAATATTTTTTAATGACTCGTAGTCTCTTATTTGTAACTAAATATAAGAATTACTAAAAGTTATAATCAATAGTAAAAGAAGAGTTATTACATTAGATTGTGAGGAAAGCTCTTTATTTGTGGTTCGTGAAGAGCTTTTTTTTAGGTTGTTTCTTTTTGAAGGCACAGAATAGGAGATATTTTGTATCGGAGAAAAGTTACTACGTTAGTTTGTCTAAAGATAAACGTTGAATTTTTTCTGGATTGGACAACTATTCGTTATTTCGATGGCGTGCTTATCAGCTTATGAATGACAAGTTTTAGAGATCCAACACTGTCGAAATATAAAGGCATCGTATGTATATTGGGCTGTTCACTATTTCAATTGCTTAGCTAGCTAGCTCTGATACACGGCATTTCGGTGAATCTTTTATTGTGGCACTGGGCACTGGGCACTGGGCACTGGGCACTGGGCACTGGGCACTGGGCACTGGGCACTGGGCACTGGGCACTGGGCACTGGGCACTGGGCACTGGGCACGTCGAAAGCGTTCGACAGAGTCTGGCACAAAGCTTTAATTTATAAACTTCACTGGGCACTTTAGGTCAGAAGGCTCGAAAACCACTGTATTTTAATACGGAAACATTTTTCTTTATGAAGTAATTTTCTAAATGCTATCAAAACTATGCATGTCGATTGTGGTGGAATTAGTTAGATTTGACTTTAAGTTTTTAAAGAAAATTGTTGAAAGCTTTGGAGGATGTTTGAGATCTAATTCAAAGAAGAATTCAGACTTTCTTAAACACAAATCTTTTGAAAAATGTAATCACAAAGTAAATTATAGTTTAAGTTTAATATATGATTTAACTTTATTAGCATTTACTATTCCCTTAAGTTTTAAGTTTAATTATGAGTTCAACTTTATTCGCCTTCACTCTTCTATTAAGTGCTATATTGCAGTCCCATCATTAGTGACAGCACTGCTCTTAATCATATTAGAAAATTATGATTGCTTTTTGATGAGAAAGTATTTGGGATAAACTACTCCTACTCAAATAGGTTTAAATTGCAATTTGTACACTTTTGCAACAGAACTACTTGCTTTTTTCTGTTAATTAGAATGAATGAGCAAGGAATTGTCTCTCTGTCAGAAGATCTTTCATGTAAATAAAAAAAACAGTGTAACTTTTTTTTTTTTTTCTTAAGGATTTTTTTCAACACGTTAAAAGCAAGTTTTGAGGACATAGATCGACACTTGCCAATTTTTAAAAAAATTTAAATAAACTTCATGAATACAGTCACATTTGGATCGATACAGACTTTAGCATCTATCTTACTCTAATTGTTCATTGCAGAAAGATAATCTTCCATGTTCTGTAATAATAAGAACATTAGAACAATAATATTAGTAAGCACAATTTTAATAATATAATAATTAAATAATAATAATAATTAATAATAATATAATTAATAAAATACATAATAATAATAATTAATAATACTAATAAAATATAATAATAATATAATAATAATTAAATTTTAATCAAGGCGGTTCGAATCAAATTTTATTTAATAAAAACATTTAAGGGCATTCAATTCGTCATTTGCATCGCTAACCATATATATATGTATATATAATTATATATATATATAGTATATTATATATATAATATAATGATAATAGATAATATATATAGTATATTATATAATATTTAAGTATTAGAATAATATATATATATATATCAGTATTTATATATATATAAAATATATAGTACCATATACTTTTATTATTATAATATATAGTATATATATTTATATATATATATATATATTATATATTATATATTATAATATTATAAATACGTATAGTGTTATATTAGAGAGGATGAGATGACAGGTGTCTTGTTGTGTGGTAGGGTGCGGGTTTTAGGTTCAGGTTTGAGTTCGTGTATTACTTTATCTTATTTATCTATAATGTGTAATGATGGGTATGTATAGGTATATATTGAGTTATAGGGTACAATATATATTATAGTTTAGTATAGGTATGTGATATATTATAGTATATAGTATATAGAGATATATATATATATCATATATAATTATATATCTATATATTTATGTGTTGTGTGTGTGTTGTGGTTGTGCTGTATGTGTATGTGTGTAGGTGTGCGTGTAGGTGTGTGTGTCTTTTTTTTTTGTCAAATGTGGTTGCCATAAAAACGGAATGGAAAGTACGAGTAAAAAGAGAAAACACAAATGAACGAGAAGATAGATGAATGAGAAAGAACAGAAGAACGAGAAGATAGAAGAATGAGAAAGCACAGAAGAACGAGCTAAAACACAGTAGAATGAGAAAAAACACAAGGAATTGAAAAAGATGAAAATCGGAAAAGAGAGAAAACTCAGGTTATTCTTTAGTTATAATTACAATCTTTTGAATTGGTTACTTGCAATTGACCTTCAAGTAGGAAAATCTTCATGCAAAAATATTTTTTAATATTTTTCAAGTTAAAAATTTATATAAAACTAGATTACCAAAATTGTAAAATTATAATATGTGATTACGTACCAACTTAAATGCAAAATTCAAAGTTTGAAGCAAAACTACTTTAATAAAACGTAGTATATTAAAAATAAGAAGGTACGTTTGCTTGAATTTTGATCAATTATAAAGATTATGAACACACGTATGTCCACAAAATTCCACCATGACAGACCTTACAAACCATAAGTTAAACTATAAAACCATTTACAATGAGAATATCTCAAAAAATGGCACCGGTAACGCTGTGTCGGAAAACATGATATGAAAAGCCCTGGAAGAAAGATTTTTACAAGTGAGATGTAGGTGGATGACAGTCCATCTGACTGTCCATCCATAAAAGCTCTAAATGGAATTATAAAACACAAGGGCTACCATTGCAGACAAATGCGAGGAAAAACATGATCTTCATCAAAGCTTGGGAAGGGTAGTTCGTTGAGGACAGTTTAAAGAAGACCACTGCCCCACGGACAGGACCAAAATAATTCCTTTGAGCATAAATCTCAAGGAAAGCTTTAATTAAATGGGACTAGAAACATTGTCTTTAAGATAGTTCAAGGAATTTAAGATTTTGTTTAAAAAATGGTGAAACACAAGGACTGCCGACTCCAGAGCTGGAACCGGTAGCATGAGTCGCAAGGTTTTATGTTAAGTCGGAGCCGGAGCTGAGCCGGACAGCCGGAGCCGGAGCTGGAGCAGGAGCAGGAGCCGCAGCAGCGGATTTTAACATGATTATATGTCCTGGTGAAAATCTTTCCTGGATAAGTTGGCGGATATATATTCATTAGACTATATTATATACGTTATGTAGTACGGTAGTTTATATTATTATAGGGTATTTATATTATATGATCTCATATATATATAATATAAGTATATATATATATATCTTATATATATTATATATGTATTTATTATTACATATATATATATTATATATTATATAAATATAATAATATATTATATATATATTATACATATATATTATATTATATTATGATCTATTATATTAATATATATATTATATATATATATATATATACTTTATTATATATATACACATATATATATATAATATATATATATAATATATATATATATAGTATATTATAGAGTAGTATATTTGAATGTTTTTAATATAAATAAATTATATAAATAAATAAAATATTATATATATATAGATTTTATTTATATATATAATTACTATATATATATATATATATATATATATAATATATATATATATATATAATATACTATATATAGTATATATAGTATATCATATTATAATGTTATAATAAGCTATATAGTATTATATATAGTAATATATATAGTAATATATATAGTATATATAGATACGTATATATATATATATATATATATATATATATATATATTGTATTAATATATATTATACTGTTAGAGTAATATATACTAGTATATATGATACCCAAACTATATATAGGTATATATAGTTATATATATAATATATATATAAGTAGTATTAGTATATATTATATATATTACTATATCATTGTATAGTAGTATATTATATATATATAATATATATATATCTGATATGTATATAGTGTATACGTATCATAATATATATATATATATAGTGTTATATATATAGTGGTGTACTAAATTATTATAAGTATGGTTTATAGGGGGTAGTATATATATATATAGTATAGTGATATATATATATATATAGTATAATATAATATTAGTATAGATTAGTATGGTGATATGCTGTATATATATATATATGTATACGTATAGTAGTAGGGTTAGATATGGGTATTAAATAGCTAAAATTATATTATATTAATAATATATATTATTCTCTATATATGACTACGATCTACACACACTCGAATTCACTTTATTCTATTTACTATTCGTCTATAGTATCACATGCGATATTTTCATAGGTTATGCGTTCACCTCTTAGTTATCATATATTTCACTATTCAACATTTACTTATATATATGTATAGTTGGATCTCACTATACGGGTCACACTAACTATTTAATTGTAGAGATTTCATTGTGATTCTACACGACTCACAGTATATCTAGCATATTTCCCTATTGAAGTTGCTGAGTCACACTAATATAACGTTAACCT
The DNA here is from genome assembly GCA_015478945.1 of Trachelipus rathkii. Lineage (NCBI taxonomy): Eukaryota > Metazoa > Arthropoda > Malacostraca > Isopoda > Trachelipodidae > Trachelipus > Trachelipus rathkii. The sequence continues at coordinate 23,894 of JABUQX010047085.1, forward strand.
TTAGGGTGGGTTAGCGTTAGTATACATAATTAAGTTACAGAGAAAAAGACTTATTATGAATAAATATTTAATGTTTCGTAGTATTTTTTATTAAACTAGTTGAGAGTATTTACCAAAATCTTTAATGCTTCTTTTCAGCTTAAATATTGAATGTAATGTAATTTTTTGTTGTGAGAACAAGAAAAGTCATCTAAAAGATCGATTCCTATGAAGGCTACACAGTTAACATGCCTTCATTGCTAACCTATAAAATAGGTATATAGTTATGAGAAAATAAACACAATATATTTAATGATTCCCCTATTCCTGTTCCTATTCAATAATTAGGTAGCGGTTAAGAGTATTATATATAGGGTAGCATCAGTATATTATAACGTTAGTTGTAGTGAGGGTTAGGTATTATATATATATATGACTTAATATTAGATAGACTAGTATAAGAGTATATAGTATATATATATATATAATATATATAATATTTCATATATATATTATACTACTATATATATAAGTATATAGTGAGAGGGGTAATATACTATAATGGTTATATAGTAGGTAGGGTGATATAGGTGGCGTATATCCATATATATAGTGAGTATTATATAGTGGAGCGTGAGAGAGTAGGTGGTATGTGATTGTTTAGGTATATATATTATATTTATAGGGATATATATATTATATTAGGTATATATAATATATTATATAGTATATTTTATATTATTGGATCATATGCAATTCCTTTACACTCAAATTCTTCTATTCCTAATCTCAAGTATGCTGGAAGGTGTAATCTCTCAATTATACCGTGCAGAGTTGGAACGAAGTCATTTCCCAAGGAGAGAATATTTCACATTCTCAAACTCGATATGAGTGTGCATAACTCTGGGACCCTTCTCGCTTTGTTTGCGAGTGCGTCTACACTTAGCCATCGGGCTTTTTAAATATAAATACTATAAATACAGAATATATATATTTACTATATTATATAATATATATAATATATATATAGTATATACTATCTTATTATATATCATTATATATTATTATTATATTATATATTCATATTATTATACTTATTATATATAATATTTATATATTATATATTATATTATATTATATTAATATTTATTAATTATATATTATCATAATTATATTTATTATATATTAATTATTATATATATAGTATAAGATGGATTCCGGAACACGTCGGTTGCCCCTCTCCACCTTTTGCTCTTTTTTGACTCGCGACCTTTTTTTGGATCTCGACATTTTTTAACCTGTCCTTGACCTTTTTGGCCTTAACCTTTTTTTGGTCCTTTGACCTTTTTTGGCCTTCCCTTTGGTCTTCCATGGGTTCATTTTGGCCACGGTCACTATTTTTTTGGCAACCCATTTTATTTTTTCGGCAACCTCCTAATTTTTGCATACCCTTCGATCAGAAGGGTTACGTCTCAAACGGTTGCGCAGCTCAACCGTTTGTACGTTACCCTCACTCTAATTTTTTTTTTCGACAATCGCTTGTCTTCCATGGGTCATTTTTTGCCCAATGAAATTTTCGACCATTTTTTGGCTAACCTTTAGGGGCTTAGCCGTTTTGATTCTTTACCATTCGTTTGATCCATTATATTTCGGCTATTGATCCTTTCCATATACATGGGTCAAATTTTTTGCCTCTCACTGGTAATTTTTGTCCTTCCTTTAGGGCTTGCCTTTTTGATGTCTAACCCTTTGTTGACCAATGATAGCTTTCGGTCCTTAGACCTGCCAATATCATCCATGGGTCAATTTTTGGCCCACTTGCCCAGATTTTTTTGCCCTTCACTTCGTGGCCCATCCGTCAATATTTCTTCCTAACTTGAAACGATATATGGAATCTATCTAACTTGAACACATATGCAACACACATCAACACACAACACGCACACACACACACAATCTTATCTCACACTTACTACACACTATTCACCCCTTACACTTAATATCACACGGGATTTCACTATAGAACTTTTCTTTATCACTATAACACCTTACATTTTCCCATAGACACTTACATTACACTTATCACACACGTACACAACACACTGCCTATGGGTCAATTTGATCCAGGTAATTTTTTGTCCTTCCTTTAGGGACTTAGCCCCTTTTTCGATGTCTTCAACCTTCGTTTGACCATGATATTCGGCCTTGCCTTGCCAGATACCATGGGTCTTTGACCACCACGCTACACTTATGGCTTTGATTGGTTTCCGCATCACCTTGTAAGAAGACTCTAGGGATGTCCTATCTTTTAAGATTTGGTTTCTATGAGTATTAGATGTAGTGCCCAGGTTGGCAGTGCCCAGGTGAGTGGCCAAGTGGGATTGCAAATCGAGTGGCCAATGTCAGTGCCAAGTGAGGGTTGCCAATGAGTGCCAATGTGAGTGTCCACCAAGTGGGCCAAGTAAAGTGCCACTCAGTGCTCAAGTGAGTGCCCCTTTTTTTCAACCTCCTCTGAGTCCTTGAATATATGCCCTACTATGCGGTGTCTACCCCTAAGGTTATAAGGTTCGACGCGATTATCGATCTGGTTGTATATTTACAACTGCTAGGTCTTCCTACTTATGAGTTTAGTCTTTTTCTATCACTTATAGGCTTTATATTTATAATATAATATATCTATATATAATATATTATAATATATATTTATTATATACTATAAGTATATATATATATATATATAGTAATATATATAATATTATATTTACTTTCACACACACCTATCACACATACACTATGTACCTATACTCACACTATGTACACTTTTATTATAACACTACCACTCTCCATAGGCACTACGACTAAGCCGCCATAGGTACACTACATAACTCACACTTTGCCCACACGGCTTGGTTTTTTTTGTTTTTGTATTCATTTTTACTCTTTCTATTCATTATACTTTTTTACATTCTTGATAGTTGGTGGGTGATGCTCAACTTTGATGCCTCCACTTTGATCCTCAGCATTAATGCCTCAGCGTTGATCCTCAAGACATTTGAAGTTCATTACTTTTTGATGACTCTATCTTTGATACGTCATCTTGCTACCATCTATTTATTTGATGATCAGTCTTTGGATGAAGGATCATCTTTTGATTTGCGTATCTCTACCTTGGCATCAAAGACGACGAGTTAATAATAATGTCTAACCTCTTGATCATAAGCTGCCCACCAGGCCGCCTGCAAATATTTCCCACGCGGGGGGCGGCTAGAGCCCATCGCCTTTTGTTTCCGCACCCGCGCGTGCTCCACGGCCGCGTCCCAGGCCGGTCTCCCGTCGTCGCCGCGTGCGCGCCGGCAGGCGTCCATATCTTCCGCGTGCCAGCTGCCTGTCTCGCGGTGCGCCCGTAGGCTCGCAATATTTCCATGCACGACATAATATATTATATAGTATATATTTATATATATATATATATATATTTAAATATTAATATATATTACTATATATATATATATATTTAATTTATATATATATTTATATAATATATAATATATATTATATATTTATATATATATTATATATATATATTATATATAATATATATATATAAATATATATATATATATATATATCAATATATATATATTATATACTAATTACTATGAACAATTCATTTTTATTTCATACCTAAACATTTTTTATTAAAAAACATTTTCGCGAACTAAACTGTAACTCATTGGACAGACAGTCTTGGTAGTGAGTTTTTACTTAATACTTGTTTAATTTATACAATTTGTTTTTAAAAAGATTGTTGTACAGAAAGATGAATAATAAATGCGTGAGATCATCTGCGCACATTATTGTAAAATTTTATTAGAAACATCTAACATTTAACATACCTTAAAGCAGTAAATCAGCTAAACAAACTGTCAACCTAACACACGTAGGGGGTGTATAGTATGCTTTTGTTTTCTGTTTTATCTGCTTCTAACTCTATTGTTTTACTCGCGATTGTACACTCATTTCTTAGGCTTTGCTGTTAAACTTATGGAGGTGGTTTAACTGCTTAACTCACATATTTATTACATTACATACGTGGTAAAGCAAGTAAATCAATGTAAAGTTCATTAGAGTTGTCTAGCCTTTGGGTTTGTTGTAACACCTACTGGGAGATAGTATGCCTTTTGTTTTACTGCTTTACTGTTTTAAACTCATATATTTATTAGCATTAATACCATGTTTTCATACTGCTTTAACTTATTGTTTTACTGCTTTTAAACTCACATATCTTATTAACATTTACAGTACCTAAGCTAAGCAAGTAAATGCAGGTAATAATTAGAGATGTGTGACCCGTTAGCAACACAAGGCGATTTAGTAGTGCTTTTGTTTACTGTTTTACTGCTTTAACTCATGTTTTAAGCTGCTTTACACTCATGTCTTTCAACTGTTTCACTCACATGTTTACTCCTTTAATCAATACTATTATATTACATTATGTTTTGTTTATTTTGACTTTAATACGTTTTTATTTTATTATTTTTATTTTTATTATTTTATTTTATTATTATTTTATTATTTTTATTAAGCTTTAGCTATTTACTTCATCGCCTAATTGTTATTATTATTTTAAGAACACACGTATCATCTACCACTACTAACCACACATCACACATTTACACCATTGCCACATCCACACACAACACACGACCACACACACACTTATACCACATTCATCTCAGGACTCAACCTTAATACATCAGCATTTCATCACACCTATGACACGGGTAACGAGTTTAATCGCATAGACACTTACATTTCACCGTGTATAATACACATTTCAGGGATGACACTTGATACACACATTGCACTATGAACCACTGTATACAACACCGATTCATCTTATGGGACACTGGGGGTCAGGTAACGCATAGACATCTTTGTGTAGCGATTGTACACTATCATTTACCCTACTTGAGCATCAACTATCATTTACAGACTTACGACCACATCATACACAACACTCACACTCCACACTATCAGAGAGTTTAGCGTGTTAACACTTCCACAGACGAGCAGATTTACTTACACTACACACCAGAATTTATCGTGTACACACAAGACTTTACTTGACACACACACAGCCAGATTTTAACAATTACACTGGGCAACAGCCAAAAAATGGACCTTTTCACCCCTACCCACTTTACATACACACACACACACACACCACACACAAACACACGAAAACACACAGGCACACTCACTTACACATATAATTAATACATTTATTAAACATTTATGTTTTAATGAAACACTGTTACATGTTAGTATGTGACTTGGGGTCATGGTGGCAAATGATTATACTAAACATTATTTCTAACTTGTCTTAAACTTCTATAATAAGTCAGTATCATTTATCTTTAGTATACAAGAGAATTTATTATTAGACTGTTCAGATGGTAGGTTTGGGTTTATTAAATTTGTATAATCTGTGTGTGTTGTGATGTAGTTCTTAAAATAACTTAGTTAGCCTAATAAATGTTTTATGAAGATGTTTATTAAAAACATATATTTTTATCGGTACATTAAAAGCAATAATATCAGTAAATTCGCATGGTAAGGGTCCAGCCCTTGAGCACGCGCCTCTACACCAAGCTATGGCCAGGGGGTTTGGACGTTTTTTGTTCGGTATGTGGACTATCCTCGCTTTGTTACGAATCTATTCTTTAAGCCGCATGTATAAGTAAAAAAATAAACAAAATAATCATCGAATAAGTTTATTAAAAAATCTTAAGTTTTAATTAAAATCTTTCTAAAAGTTCTTATTTAAAAATACAATATCATTCTACTTACATTTATATTATGCGCTCGATGTTAACTTATAATATCTTCAAAGTTTTTTAATTAATTCGGAGTTTTCTTTATTTATTATGATTATTATTATCTATGTACCATTGACATCCATCTACGAGAAACTACACAAGAAAAATATAACAACTCGCAACTCCTTACAGATACGAAACTGACCTCGTTCCTTAAAATGTGTTGAAAAATAAACTACTTAGCCCAAATTAGGATTAATGCCTTTTTGTAGCCTCCTGGGCGATTTAGGCCTAATTCCAGGTCATTAAACTTATATTTCAAACTTGAACTTTTTCTGTACAATGTGCTGCAAATTAACTACGCTTAGGCCTAAATTTAGTGCCTAAATTTAGGATAAGCCTTTTGCTATCCCAGATCGCCTGATAAGCCTAATACAGGTCCAAAAGGTACCTTCAGTAGCTTCAAGAACAAAATTAAGAATTCTCGCTCTTAATTCTTTAATAAATATATTCAAGAAAATAACATGCTGGTACGGTAAAATCCTTTAAGCAGTGTAAGAAGGAAATGTTTTCCTTACTTGTGATTGCGTCCGGAGTAATTCCTTATCTCTATATTTGAACTGCAAAATGTTGAGCAAGAAAATTTTCTAATCGTTTCTTTTGAAAATTAACTTTGTCCTTTAAACTTGTTATTTGAGCAGGGTTGATTTTATTATCTTTAGACCCCAACATCATATTTAAAAAATCATAAAGATCATTTTGCAGTAAGCCGTGCAATCAAGTTTCTGATCTTGTATTACAAAGTGTTTTATTCTTTACTAATGAAGTGATATCAATATTTACTAATAAATACCTTACATTGAGGAATAATTATTAATTTCACCTAGAATACGATAAATAATTAATTCACCTAGACCTTTATAGTAGACTCGAACAGTGATACCAGGAAACGTCAAGCGCCACGCGCTAAGCTGCGACCCGGTGCGGACTGACGCATTATTGAACCAGGCCGGGCGTAATAGGTCAGTCTTCGTATCTAGAAGGAGTGCCGGGTTGTTGTGGTTTTCTCGTGATGGATTGTCAATGCAATATAGATAATAATAAATATATAAACGAAAATCCGAATTATTTAAATCAAAACAACTTTGAAAATTTTGGCGTTGCTTCTTATTGAAATGAATAAAAATAAATGGTAAGTGAATAAATGTTAAATTTTAACAATAAGAACTTAGTAAAGATTTTAATAAAATACATGCTTTGTTAACAGAGAAGAACTTATTTCGTACATTTTTAATACTTATTACATGGCTAAAGATGAAATGTAAGCATAAGTCAATAGAAGCAAAACCGTGGCATAGCCTTTGGTTGTTAGAAGGCGTTGCTCAGGTCAGGGGCTTGACCTTACTGTGGTTTTATCCTGATTAGTATTCGCTTTTGAAGTACGTAAAGATTATTTGTGTTTACTTAAGCAGTGTGCTTGCGTTTCCTAGTAAAAGTGATTTTAAAACTTGATAGTTAAAAAAATTATAAACAAACAGAGTTATTGAACAGTTTGCTTCTTATGTTCAGAGAGTTTCTAGAGTTAATGTGGGTTGGGATTTATTATCACGAAGTTTTAAAGATTTATTTCTTTGAAACATAATTATTAGTTACATTTGAATACTTGAGTAACTCTAACCATGTACGTGTTTACTGGAACTTGACAGACATACAACTGATTATGGTGGTAAGGTATAATATACGTTATAGATGTAACGTTGAGTGTGCGTGTGTGTTACGGTGTGGGTGTGTGCTGTGCTGTGAATAGATCCAATCTCTGTGTGCGAGTATAGTCCACAACTTCTTGTGTGTGTGTAACGTATAATCTGATCGTGTGTAAGTGAAAGTCTAGTGTGTGTGGTAAGTAAAACTCTGGTGTGTGAGTGTAAATTTAAATGCTGTGTGTGAGTGTGTGGTGTGTGTGTACGTGTAAATGTAAGTGAGTCTATGGGTAAACTGTAAGTCGTATAATGATAACTGTTCTAGTGGTCGTAACTAATCGTATTATTGTCATCACGTGGAATGTGTGTATAATGTCATAGTTGAATGTGTGTATAGTGTCCATGAGGGAATGGTGGTACTACAATGTGTAAATGCTAATGTGTTCCTATGGTTTTCAGAATCAGTAAGTGTCATCATGTGAAATGTGTGTATAAGTGTCATGGGGTGAATGTGTGGTAAAACGCTGTGTGTGTGGTGTGTGTGTCTGTGTGTGGTTGTGCTGAAGTGTGTATTGTGTTCTACCAGTATAATAACACAGTAGGCATGGAAGTACTAGATAACGTGAGTATCATGATATAAAATAAAAATATAATAAATATCAAAGTAGATAAAAATAAAAATAATAAATAAAAACAGTATTAAAACAAATAAAAAAAGACCATATTATGTCTACTATAAACTTATGCAGTTTTAAAGTACTGTAGAAACATGTGAGTTAAAGCAGTAAAACACTGAGTTAAAGCAGTAAAACATGACGTGGACACTGTAAAACATGTAAAACAAAAAGCATACTAATATCCCCTGGTTGCTAGGTACATGCTCTAATTTGAAGATTTACTGGAATTTAACTTTTGCTTTACCAGGTATGTTAACAGTTAAATAAAATTACTGTGAGTATAACGCAGTAAACACATATAAGTTTAAAGCATAAAACCATCGAGTTATCAAGCAGTAAAACATGGAGTTAAAGCAGTAAACAAGTAAAACAAAAGCATACTATCCCCCTAGGTTGTTAGGTAACACCGTCTATTGATTGATCTGAATTTACTGCTTTAGTAGGTATGTACATGTTAATAATAATGTTTGAGTTAAAGCAGTAAAAACATATAGTTAAAGCAAGTATAAACATGATTAAAGGCAGTAAACTTATGAAGTTAATAGCAGTAAATACACTCAAAACAATAAGCAATCACTAATTCACTCCCCTAGGCTGTTTAGGTAACACCTCTATTGATTTCCACTGATTTTACTGCTTTTAAGGTAATGTAAACTGTTAATCTGTTTACTTAATAAAAATTTCGTACAATTGTAGTAAATGAAGTAAAAATCAGACACTCTCGTTTTTTCTTCTTACATACAATTCTTTCAAAAAAAAATTTATAAATTAAAAAGTATTAAGTAAAAAACATTATAAAAGATGTCCCCTGTCTGTAATGAGCTACAGTTTTAGGTTCGCGAAAAATGTTTTTTACATAAAAAATGTTTTAAGTATGAAATAAAAAATAAAATAAAAATAAATATACTATTATATAGTATATTTATAATATATATATACTATCATATATATATATATTACTAGTATAGGTAGTATATTTATATATACTATATGTATATATATTTTATATATATATATATATATATACTATATATATATACATACTACATACTAAATTTTATATATCATATTATATATAATATATATATAGTTATATATTTTTATATAATAGTAAACAAATATTTTTATATATATTTTACATTCGTGCGGGAATATTGCGCTCTGCGGGCGCACGCGGCGGGCTGGTACCGAATATGGCGCCTGCCGGCCGAACACGCAACGGCGGCCGGGAATATTGCGCCCTGGCGGGCCGCAGTGGCGGGCGCGGGACGCGGCGGGACGCCTACCTGCGGGTGCGGGGTACGTCGGGCCTTCGCGCGAGCTGGGGAATCATGCTGCGTGCCTGGTGTGGCACTTATGATCTAAGGGTAGACATTTAATATAACTCTTAAGTCTCTGCGATGTAGGGTAAGCAGGATGAGCACAAAAGAATTATTCATCAAAGATGAATCATAAGTATAACGATGGTATCAAAGACACGTCCACTCAAAGATGATCATACAACAGATGACTGTAAGTTGAGTAAAATCAACGCTGAGCCATTGATGCCTGAGGCATCAAAGTTTGAGGCAATACCAAAGTCTGTTAAGCATCAAAATTATCAAAGATAGTCGTGAAGTGTAAGCCGTAATGTGATCTGTGGGTGCTGAGTGTAAGTGTTATATGGGCTGTGTAAGTCCTATTGGAGAGTGTAACGTGCGGGTGGTATATAGTGTTCATAGGTTGTACTTATATGTCCATAGTGAATGTGTGCTATAATGTTCTCGTCCATAGTGTTTGTAGATAGATAGGTGTGTGGAAGTAATATTATATATAATATATATACGTATCATATGATTACTATATATAACCATTATACTATCAGTATAACACATATAACTAATATATATACATAGGCATATATATATATAATATTATATAATTATATATACCTATATTATAAATATAGGCTATAAGTGATAGAAAAAGACTAACTCATAGTAGAAGCATCCTACAGGTTGTAATACCATACACCAATCGAATCCCTCATACCTATAACCTAAGAGAAGGGGTAGACACGCCAATATTTTAGAGGGCTATTCTAAGCTCCTGGAGCGCCCTTAGCAAAGCTTGAAAAAAAGTGGCACTCAGCTCATTCGGCACTATGTGGCACTCACCTGGCAAACTCATGTGGACACTCATTTGGTTCACTCATTGGCACTTTTTCCTTTACACGTGGCTACTGCATTGGCCTCATCTCAGCACTCTTCGCACACCTTTGCATCTCGCGTCACCGGGCTGGTTCACTTGCTCACCTGGCACTCCATTGACTAATATCCATTAGAAACTAATAGAAACATCCCTCAAGAATTACACTTCCTTCTACGGTGATTCGGGAACCTACAGATGAGCCATCAGGTTGACGCGGGGTCCAAAAACTTGACCTGGTATCTGGCCAGATCAGGCCGCAAATACATGGTCAACACAGGGAGTTAGTAAGATGAGTAAAAGAAGGGCTAAAGTCCCTAAACTAAGGACAAAAACTTACCGTGGGTCAAAATTGAACCCATGGAACGACACCAAAGGGTTGGTCAGCTGTGTTTGTAACGTTGTGCTACTACAGTGAACATAATGTGTCTATGGGAAAATGTAAGTGTTGTTAGTGAATAAAGGTGTTCATAGTGCAGTGTGTATAACTGTGAAGTGTGTGTGCTGTTGTGTGTGATGTGCGTGTGTCGTGGTGTGTGACTGTGCTTGTGTGTGGTGTGTGTTGTGTGCAGAGTGTTCTTAATTAGAATAATCCCATACATGCGTGCAAAGTTACGGAACGAAATGATGTCACGGGTGGCAAAAAAAAAACACGAGTGGGCAAAAAATTGAGCCGTGGGCCTAACATGACCATGGTATATGGCAAGGTTAAGGCCGAAGTATCATGGTCAAACAAGGCAAGCATCAAAAACGCGGCTAAGGGGCCCCTAAAGGAAGAGAAAAATTTACCGTGGCAAATTGACCCATGGATATGGAAACAAGGGTCAATGCCGAAATATCTATGACCTCAACGACAAGGTAAAGACATCAAAACGGGCCTCATAGCCCCTACCAAGGGCTGGCCAATACATTACCGTGGCAAAAAACTGACCCATCGGAAGAACCAAAAGGGTTGATTCTTAAAAATTTAGGGTGGGGTACGTACAACCGTGTGGGCGTGCGGCAACCGTCATTGGCGCAATCCCTTCTTCGAAGGGTTTGGCTCAAAAAGTTACGGGTTGCCGAAAATAATTTAGGTGATTCAAAATTACCCGTGGGCCTCCAAAAATTGAATCCCATGGAATGAGCGAAGAGGGTTTGGTCGGATAACAAAGGTCAACGGCGAAGAATGAGTGAACGCCGAGATCACCAACTGCGTCAAAGAAGCAGCCAGCACAAAATTTTCGTATGACTCGAATTATTGAAGGGTCGCGTCAAAAAAGGTCAAAAAGGTGGAAAAAAGTTCAACAAAATCCACTTTATTCCACTATATAATACTATATTTATATATATACAACAACATACATACATACATACCATACATACAACATACATAACATACATACATACATACATACATACATAACATACATTACATACCATACATACATACATACACTCCATAGGGAAATGTAAAATATTATCTATAGTATATAATATATATCTGTATATATATATTATATCTATATATTTATATACTTATATATATATATAATATATAATATATAATATATATATATATATATATATATATATATATATATAATTATATATATAATATATATATACTATATATAAATATATATATACTACATATATATATTCTATATATATATATATATTACTAAATATATTACTATACGGTATATATATATCATATTTATATAATATATATATAATACACTCATATAACTACAATACATACATACATACATACAATACTTTAAATACTACATACATACATGACATACATACATACATACATAACATATCACATACATCATACACTACATACACTTACCAGAAACATATATATATAATAACTATATATATATCTATATTTAGCCTATATACCATATATAATATATATATATTTTATAGGTATTATATATATATTATATATTTAATATAAGATATATATATATAATATACTACTATACTATATATATATTGTATATTATATATATATTAGTATAGTATATATTAGTATGCGTTATAGTAATATATATATATATATGATAGTATATCCATATAACATATATATTACTATATATATATATATATATCATAGGTATAATTTTATATATAGCATCAAAATTTATTTTAACTTAGTAGCTATAGCGTACGATATATAACTATATACGGTGTAATATCATATTACATATATATATCACATATAAACTTATATATATAATAAAGTATATATGGTTATACTATATATATATATATATCCATTATATATATATACATAGTATATATATATATATAGTATATATTATAGTATAGATATATATCTATACATATATATTGTAATATATTACATGACTAACTAGTATATATTATTAGAATGCTATCTATATATATTATATATATATATATACCTATTATTATATATTATATATATAATATTATATATACTTATTAATATATATATTTAGCCTATATAATATATATATATGTATGTTATAGTATCATCTATATATATGCGTGATAATGTATATATCTATTATAAAACTATATATCTCATATAGTAGGGTATATAGTTAGTAGCTATATATAGTGTGTATATAGTAGTAATAGTATATAATTCTTAAAATATGAGTATTATATATTATATATATATACTATAGTATATATTGATATATATATATAATCATATATATTTTATACCTATATTATATCATATATATATATACGTATATCTATATATATATAATCTATGTTAGTATATATTTATATAGTACATAGTATATATATATAGTATATATATATTTATAATAGTTATATTATGATTATCCCTATTCTAATAGCCCATATATTATATATATAAGTATAAATTAATGGAGTAGGAAGTTTATATATGTATAGCACGTCAATATACTTATATAAAATATAGTATATATATATTATATTATATATCTATACTTACTATATATATATTTATATATTATACTATATATATTATTATTATATATATATATAATATCGCTCTCTATGATTATACTAACTACTAAATGTATATATATATATAGATATATGATATTTGTATATAATATATATCATATATTATATATATACTATACCAAAATTTATTTATATTATATAGGTATATTATTAAATAGGTACTCTAGAATATAGCTTATATATGATTATATATTTACAATATATAATATAAGTATATATAATAATAATAGTATATATTATATATTATATATACTTATAGTAATCATATATATATACCTATCTTATAACGCATTATTGATTTCACTAACATCAACCATCACGAACAATAACACTATTGTTAATAAGAATAATATTTACACTAATTATTAATAAAGTATTCATCCATCACTAACACTATTATTCCTACTTTATATTAGCACTAATTAATAATATTATCATTAATTAATAATACAATCCCCATCACTGTTATTACTATTGTCATTATTTTCACTATATACTCAGATAGTATCTCTTCTTCAGTCCTCTCCCCCCCAAAAAAAAAACTATATATCCGAATTTTGGTTTTAACTACATGACTTAAATTTTTTGCCATGATTTCTCTGGTTTTATTTCTTTGTGGTGGGATCTTCTTCGTTTCCTTCCCACAAGGGTCAGGATTGTCAACATCCATTGTTTCTACTGGTTCCATGTAACTTTATTAAAATGTCCATCTCGATTATTCACCAGCACCATATGTCGAGCAGACCACTTGCTGTGCCATTAAAAAGAAGCATAAATGGAGAGGCGTCACTGATCCACAATTTACTATTGACCAGAAATAATTTATATATATATATATATATACTATGTATATATATTATACATATTTTTCTTTATAGATTCAATAGTATGCTGGGTGTATAAATAAAAGACTTATTATATATAATATATATTATATATATAGATATGTATATATATCAAGGTGAATAGTTTTCAATTGACGAACGATTCTTTTTAAGACCAGCATTTCGGTTCGTCGCGTCTCGTGAAGCGCTCAGGGTGCATTTTTCTGATTGAGAACGATTTTCACTGGAGGTATAAAGGTCGACGGTAAAGCTAGGGTAAATGTTTTCGAGTTGCCGTCATTTTCTTCTTCTATTTTCTGTTCAGTGTATCGCTAAGCACTTCACTCCTTAATCTGGGGAGACGAGGAGCGGAAGGATATATATACTATATACTAGGTTAGTATAGTATATAGTATTTATATATAATATATATATAATATATAATAATTATACGTATATAGTATATATATGTACTATTATACATAATATTATATAGTATTATATTATATTATGTATGCTATATATAATATACTAATATATATTATATATAGTTATATTTAGTATATATTATATATTTATTATATAATATATATATAATATATATATATATATTATATATTATATATTATACTATATATATATATATACATATACATACATATATATCTGACTCGTCGAAGTCTGACGCATTGGAAACAGCTGCGAAATAAGAATAGAGAAAAGCTAGAAAATTGATTGTAAACGGATTGAGAAAGAGAAACTTCGGAAAATATATTTTACAAAGGTCCAAATAGTTATTCATTTAATGAAAGGAGATTATAGACTAAATTTATGTAATGAAAGTAGATTGTTATTTAGCGAGCATAGATCATTAACGGCTAAAAATTATTCTTATAATCAAATTATTTTTCCACAATTTTTTGAACTGACTTTGAAGCTAAAATAAAGATTAAAAACTGAATTAATATTAGCATTTTAACAAATTAAAATTTTTTCATCCAATTCTTTCAATTAATAAAATTTTTACTAATTTTTCAATTAGTAAAATTTTTTCATCCAGGTCTTTCAATTAATTTTTAATAAGAGAAATGGATTTAAACTTAAACAATTGACGAAGCAAGAAAATTTTCAGATTAGATCTTTTGGATAATTTTGAACGACAAATCAAGGTTTGGATTTATAAATTTGTGAACTGATTCTAGGTGACTTACGGTGAATAAAGGATGGTTATTTCGACGCAGTCAGGGTGAACGAAGTTTTCATCTTGTGCCCTAAAAGACAGGGAACTCTCATTAACTATTTTACCTCCTCTCATGTAAGGTTACAGAAGTTTATAGTATGCTTTTTATAACTGACACCACCCTGCAGACATGCAAAATATGAAGCTGGTATATATTATATATATATATATATATATAATATGATAATAATATATACCCTGAGGGCACTATATTATACCTAACTATATATATATATATATATATATGATATTAATTATATATACATATACGTATATATATAATATAAACTTTATATACTATATACGTATATATATAATAGTAATATACTGTATATATATATTTGTATATATACTATATGACTATATTATCTATATCTATATATTATATATACCTATAAATATATCTATATTATATATATATTATATACTAATATATATATATATCATATATAATATACTATATATATTATCTATTAATATTATATATAGGCCTACATATATTATATATAATATATACTATATAATATATTCTAAATATAAACTAACCATATACTACCATACACCTATACATATCGCCGCTACGTGGCTCAAATGGATAAAGCGACGGAATTGACATAGCAAGCCGTCGCGGGTTCGAATCCTAGTTCGGATCCTTGGTAGCAAATTACCTAGAGAAGTTCCCTTCTTGAATATGGGCTATGCCCGTGAGGTGTGAACTTTGAAAATATCAGTGCTGCCATTTTAAGGGCTATAATATTATATAATACTATATACTATATATATATATATTATTATTAATGAGAATATTTATCAACTTGTATATATTATATATATATATAACCCTATAATATAACTAACTCATATACATATACATATACTCTATATATTACTTATATATATAATATACTATATATACTGAGCTGATTCATTGGATCTTTCACCGAAATGGTATTTTATTAAAATTTTGTATTTTTTCCTCTTTAGAAGGGATTTTATTTTTTACTCTATAAGCATAAAGATAAATTTGCCAGTCGCTTCAAACGGTTGTAATACGAGAAGAAGCTTCATTAAGGAAATAATAGTTAATTTATGTAACTAATGTACTCAACACATAACTTTTCACTTAACGTGCATAACCTCACCTTAATGTAATTTTATTTTTTAATTGTATATATTTAATTTCGTGCATTGTTATAAATAATAAACACACAGCATCTGGCAACACTGAACGTTGTACCATTTTCGTTCGATAATATACACGAAAAAACCTAAAATAGTCCAAATTCTTATCTTTTTCACCACAAACACATATACATGAGCAAATTATGCTACGAATGTCATATATACTATATATACTATATTATATATATACTACTATAATATATATAATATATATATATATATATACTATATCAAACTACTACTAATATTATATATAATATATATTATACCTATATATTTATATATATATATATATACCTATATACTATACTAGATATATAATATATATATATATAATTATATATAATATATATAAATATATATATATATATATATATATATATTAATTATACTATTATATATATATATAATATATTTATTTATTATCGAATAATGTATATTGAATTTGTGGTATTTTAAATGTACATTAATCAAACTATTATAATATATATATATTATATTATATACTAATATATAAATATTATATATATATATAACTATATATATACTATTATATCATATATTATATATATATACTACTATTATACTATATATATATATTTTACTATACTTATATTATTTAATACATCGATATTTATTTATTATCGATATTATAATTGTTATGCTCGTTTGTGGCTTTTTTAATATTGAAATACGTTAAAGCTATTATAGTATATATACTATTATATATACTATATATAACTAATTATATATATCATATATATACTATACTATCACTATATATATATATATTACTATATATATATAATATACTATATATATATATACATATAATAATACTTGGTTATATAATATATTTTTTGGTCTATTGTCAGTATATACTATGCAATATATACTATAACTATTATATATATATATAATAAATATATATATAACTCATATATAACTATATATACTATTGTTGTACTTATATACTATACTATGTATATATAGTATATATATATATTATGCTATATATATATATATATATGTATAACGTGACAGTTAATAATACAGAAGGGAAGATAAATAAGTAACGGAAGATATAAAGAAATAATATATAATAAATTAAAGGAGATGGAAATATATTCAGGCTCCTTCACTGACACCGAAACTCTGAAGCAAATACTGCAAAGAGAATAAATTCAGGCAAATGAATGCCAAAAATCAATGAATAACTTAGAGAATATATAGGGAAACAATTTAGTTGGAAATTAATCTACAGATATGGATAAATATTTTGTTTTAAGAATATGCATAAGTGATGTTAGCAAGTAGTACAATTATGCAGTGAAATTTAAGTATAATTTTGCTTCAGATTTAAAGAGGGCTAAATTACTAATTTATAACAGGTATAAAGATAAAAAGTTTCAATGATAACTTGAAAGGGTAATGATATTAATTATGCTACGTCATCCTTTTACAACTATATATATATATATATTATATATATATATATATATATACCTATAAATATATTATATAATATATACTATATATATATTATATATATAATATATATATACTTATATATACTTATATATAATGCGCTATTCAGTACGATCTCACCGAAACAGGTATACTTTTACTTAAAATTTTTGTATTTTTCCCATTTGGGAGGGTATTGTTTATTTTTTAAACCAATAAGCATAAAGATTTAAAAGTTGCAAGTTTTTTTTTCTAAAAAAATAAGAGAATGTTATCGTAACATGTAATAGTTTAATCTGTATACCTAAGCAACTTAAATAACCTTATTTAACTTACTTACTTACTTACTTGATTACTTAATAATATTATAAATTATTATACAATTATTACTATATTTCTTTTGCAGTAAATGTAAATTTTTTTCTTTCCCTCTCCATTGAAAATATTTCTTTTTCTTTTTTTCCCACAAACATTCTGCAAAGGTAGACAAGATCGTACCTGAATGTCTATATATGCACTACTATAACTATATCAATATAACTTACACTCACTCTAATATAATACAAATATATATATATATATATATATATATATATATACTATAATATAATACTATATAATATATATAATATATATACTATATAATATACTAATATATTATATATATCATATATATATATATATCTAATAATATATATTATATATATAATATATACATATATATACTATCTATATATACCTCTATATATATATATACTATATACTTATATAAATACTTTACTTTATATATATAATATATACGTATATATATATATAATATATATATAGTATATATATATATAATATATATATAAATATATATATATATATTATATATACTATATATATATATATATATATATATATACCTAATCACTAATACTATAACTATACTATATATATATATATATATTATATATATTATACTATAGGTATATTTATTACTTAATATAACTCATATATTAATATATGACTGACTAGCTACTATACGTACTTATATATCAATATGATATATCATATATTATATCCTACCTATATATATATTATAGCTATATATATCATATAACACACCCTTAACCTTATCTATATTTCAACTATATACTATATACTACTATATCTATAAGCTAAATTTAACACGTTAATATACCATCCTATATATATATATGTATATATATATATAATATATACTATTATTATATAATATATAGTCACGTGACTGATATTATCCAGTACTATATACCAACTACTACGGTGAGTATTATCATATTTAGTATCTATTACTATCATATAGGCATAGTACTGACTATATAGTACTTAATACTACTATTATTAATTAATTTGTTCAGTAGTATATCTCATAAAAGTTAACATTTTAAACTAATTGGTTTTAGATTGTAAGAAATTTTTTTTTTTTATTCTTTTATTTACATTGGTAAAGATACGAAAATAAACATCTTTCTGGCAATACTATATGAATGACGTTCGGAGAGAGAGCGCGTCGTTTACTGTTACTCAGCAATCGCGTAGTCTCCCAGTGTGTCGAATCGTTTCATTGCATGATCAGAGTCAAAATTTTTCTGCTCGACCTCATTCATTCAAAATGACTTTGAGTATCTCCAGCAATTATGGGATAAAAAACCGGGTGCTTTTAAAAACTGAGCGCTTGAACGTCCGTTTTTGTGAGGACGTGGAACTGCCTAGGTGGTTACAGCAATCACGGTATTGAGGTTTAGAGAGCGATGTCGACGCGAGTGTCGCAATGTTCGAATCCCGCTGATGCGCGAGATTAATAATCTTCCTAGTGACTCATTCCACTTCTAAAATGAATAAATTATACTGATCCTTCTTCAATTATCTATTATCATTATCCATTATCAATATTACATACTTAGTGTATTATCTATTCGATAATCTATCATATTATTTTATTCTATCTAATCTTATCTATTCACCAATATGTTTGTTTTTCTTTAGTACCATTAATTACCTCAATATCATAGAAAACTCAAAAGTCCTTTAAGACTAAATATGGATTCTTCCTTGAAACCATTGCTGCTAAATATATTTTAGAACGATTTCTAGTATTACTGCTATCTATACCCTCAGCAGCGTTGAAATATTAAAAAGCTTATCATCTTTTAGTTTAGTTTTGCACATCATTCATATCGATTATTATATAGGGTATACTATATATATATATATAACTAGATAGGGGAGAGATATACTATATACTATATATATAGTATCTATATACTATAACTACTATATATATACTTATATATATTATTTATAATATATATATACTACTATATCATATCCTATAATCTATATATATGGGTTACAGTCACCTATACTATACTCTATGAGTTATATATACTTTATGGTGATATAGTTCTTACTATATAGTACTGTAACCTATATCTATATATCATATATATAATCTTATAGTCCCATCACGCCTGATAGTATATTGCTTCTTTTTGGCTCGTTCATTGGTATCACTTAGTGATCCTTTATCCGTTCTGGCCGTTTTCTTCTCTTAAGACGAGGGCCATTTCGATTGTTCTGAAATATTTCTATATTCCTAATTACCAACTTCTGTTTAAGAATATACTTCTTCCTAGCGACCTGACACTTCCTATTAGCGCCTTGAAGGTCATCCGATTTGTCACCGCATAATTCCTACATTATTCTGGTTAATATTTGTTTATCCTAATTACAGAACAGATTCACAATTGCTAAATCTTAATATTACTGAACTTCCTAACGTAGTTTGTAGAGGCAAAAAAAACACGAGCATAGCTGAAATGTGGATCAAGGTGAAAACTTGCAGAATAAATTTGACTGTTAAATAGACGGAGTACATCTTGAAATTTAATAAAATCTATACTTTAAGAAAAAGCGGTGATACCTTAATGAAAATTTATTTTTATCGAGAAGTCGATTATTCTTTTATTGTCAGAAGTTCTTCTAAACTTACCCTTTTAAAAAAAATGAAAACACACACACACACACACACACACACACACACACACACACACACACATATATATAAATATATAATATAGTATAATTATATATATATATAATATAATAATATATTAAATATATATAATAATATAAATATATATGTATATATAATATATATATAAATATATATATATATTATATATATTTATATATATATATATATCATATATATTTATATATATATATATATATATAATTATATAAAATATATATATATATATATATAAATATATATATACATACATACATATAATAATATAATATAATGTAGTAATATATATATATATTTATATATATATATATATATATTATATAATAATATATAATATATATATATATATTATATATATATATATATATATATTATATATATATATATATATATAAAATATATATATTATATATATATATTATATAATATATATATATATTACAGTATACTATAGTAAATATATTATATTAATATATATATATATATATATATATATATATATATATAATATATAATATAATATAATAATATATATAATATATAATATATATTATATATTATTATATAATATATTAATATATATATATATATATATATATATATATATATATATATATATATATATATATATATATATATATATATATATATATATATATATAATATATATATATATATATATATATTATATATATATATATATATATATATATATATATAGTGGTGCCAAAGAAAAGTATTTTTTGAGCGTATTTTACTTTTTTCCAAAACAAAAACCGTTTTCTTTATTTATTTTTTTATTCTGCAACTTTCGTTCAATAAAACTTTTTTTATTATTATTATTTCCATTATATTTTACACAAATTATTTTCATTGTTAAAGCAGATCCGCATTTTTTGATATGTTAATCCGGATGAGAAATTATTTAGTCTTAAATGATTTATATATTTTTTTTTTCAAAAATCGAAAATGAGGATAATTTTTTTTTTTTTTTTCAACTGAACCGGGTTTTAAATTTTAATTCAAATTTGGAAATGATTCAGCGAGTCCTTATTTTCTTTCTTGTTTCACGAAATTCCGACCAAAAATAAAATAACCAACCAAAAATAAATAAATTAAAAAAAAAAAAGGTTATAAAATCATTTCTTTGGGGTGCGTTTAAAATAAATAAAAACGCTTATCTCTCTCTCTCTCTCTCTCTCTCTCTCTCTCTCTCTCTCTCTCTCTCTCTCTCTCTCTCTTCTCTCTCATCTATATAATATATATATATAATATATGAGGAACTATTGTTATGATAACGTGCATATATATATATAATATATATATATATATATATTTATATATATATATATATGAGGGACTGATTGTTGAAGAGCAAGGTGCATTATTATTAATATTATATATTATATTATTATTATTTATTATTTATATTATTATTATTATTATTATTTTTATTATTATTATTATTATTATTATTATTATTATTATTATTATTATTATTATTATTATTATTATTATTCTATATTATTATATTACGTTGTATTTATTAAATTATATATTCAGAGCTTTCATAAATTATTATTATTTGAAAATAAGCTCACATGTCATGGTTTTTGTCCTTAAAAGGGAGTTTCTATGAATCGAATCAGGCAGGATTCCTGACCACAAAAATTTGATTTATTTTATGACATGTTACGGTGGTAGGACGAATTAGGCTTTTCGAACTTGTCATTGTGTTAAAATACAATATTTTACAAAAATCGCTGTATACTCATTATATATATAATAATATAGATAAAATAATCATATATAATAATTAATAATAATATATATTGTATAATAAATATGATATAATATATATAATTATATATATATATAATAATAATATTAGATAATTACAATATATAGTATATATATATAATAAATATATTAAAAAATATATATGATAATTAAAATATATATAATATATACTATAAATATATATATATAATGTTTAATGTATGTATGTATGTATGTATGTATGTATGTATGTATGTATGTATGTGAATAGCTTTGGAAAATTAAAATATTTCGAGAATACGAATAGTTATTTCAAAGTTTATTTTCTTTTATCAAGTTTTTTTTTTTTTTTTTTTTTTTTTTTTTTATTAAATTTTTTTTTTTTTTTAAATTTTTTTTGATTTTTAAATTAGGAATTACCATTACACAGCTTAGTATAGGTCTTAAGAGTTGCAATAATGAAAAGTAAAAAATAATTCGACTCTAAAATTTTTATTCAATATATGTGAAATATTCGAAATGAATTGCACTAAAAAAAAAAAAACGATAAAAAAAATCCAGGAATTACACTGGAAAAAATTATGAAGTCTCAAAATTTTACATTTTTAAATGTCAAATTAGTTTTAAAGTTACAAGATGAGTAGTTATGGAACGGTTTGGTCTGTGTCTTAAAAGGCATGGTATGCATTCGTAGATACAAACGATTCTTTAATGACTTTAAAATTCTAAAAATTGACAACACAAACTTATTCACTTAATATCCAACAAAATAAAATGAAAATCTTCAATTTCAAAGACCATTTATTTATTTATTTATTTTTTATTTATTTTTTTATTTGTGTGTGTGTGTTTTTTTTTCCATCTTTGCTTCATCCAAGATAAAAAAAAAGGCAATGGCAGAGTCCTCATCTTGCTTGCTTAATTTAATTATACCCAACCTGCATATTTTATTGTTAACATTTTGAAAGGTCTCACAGTGGATATTTTATATAAAAATATTGGACAGTACTTTAAGAATTGTATATATATATATATATATATATATATATATATATATATATATATATGTATATTGTTCTTTATATATATATAAAATATATTTATACATATAATCTAGTATAGTATAAGTATATATATAGTTTAATTTATAGTATATATAAAGATAATATACTTGTAAATAACATTTTTATTCTTAACTAAAATAGTACTCCTCAGCTTATATATATACCTATATATACCTATATATATATAATAATTGATAAAAATTAATATCCTTTTAAATTATTAAAATTAATATAAAATAAGTATAATTATATAAGAGTAAATTAATACTAAATACTAAAATAATATATATAAAATTTCATAATATTATTGTATATATGCTGGATATACATATACATCACTACAATATATACTATATAATTATACTATATAACTATATAATATTAATGTCAGCGTATATAGTATGATTATTATATACTCATCTAGTAACAAGACGGCCACCTGCACCGTAAAAAAGTTAGCAAATGAGCCGCAAAGAACAATAGAGCCCATATATTATATACCTATAATTATATAAGATATATAAATATTAATTATATAATTAATATATGTATATATATAATTAATGCAATGTATTAAATGTTTTGGAGCACTAAGGCTATGTCAAAAATTATTAAATACATACTGGCTCTTGCTTTTATTTCTTTTGTTAGGAGACCTGAAGTTCTTTTTTTTCATTGTTTATTTGTTTATTTTATCTGACCGAGGGATTCTTTAAATAACGAAAGTAAAAATCAAAGGAAAAAAAAACACAAAAATAAAATGTAATTAAATTAAGCGTCATGTAAAATCTTTTGTTTTAGCTATTTAAAGTTTTAGATAGATAGATAAAGATAGATTAGATTTATAGTTGAGTATATATTCAGAAAGATTATATAAGAATAGATAGATAGATAATAGATAAGTAGATAAAATAGAACATAGACAAGGAAGAAAGAAATAGAAGAAAAATGAGAAGAGGAATGAGGTGAACCACTGAGTCGGGGAAAGTAGAATAATTAACGGGCAAAAATATAATACTATATAGAATATATCAAGATATAATATATATATACTAAATAAATATATTACATATCCTAATTATAAATATTAATAAGCATAATATAATAATAATATAATTAGAAGATATATATACTATATATAATTTTGATAATGCAACAAAACCTAAGTCGTATAAATTAAACCAATATTGTTTGTAAAGAAATAGATCATTTATATTATACCTACTTTGTCTTTTCTGAGGTGAGCAAATTTCAGATCATCATAAATTCGAAGATTTTTATATAATCTTTGTTTTTTACTCCATAATTACGTGTTCACCAGTTTAAATATACTACAAACTTGCTAAAAGAATATGCATATGAATTAAAGATTAAAAATTAAAATGAAGATAAAAAAAGAGAGGTAAAAAGAATATTAGATGTGAGAAGGCAAAAAAAACACAGGAAGTCAAGCTTTAAACATGATAATGACAATTGAAGCAATAATAATAATGATGATGATGAGTAAAAATTGATCAAAGTTTAAAAATGCAAAATTTTAGCTTGTAATAAACTCTGCGGACTTGCTTTTATAAACTTGAATATTAAATATAGTTATCTCATTAAATAAACTGAGGGAATCACTTAATGATAAAAATTATATTTTTATCGATGAAAGTTGCAGTATATATTACTTATTTTAATTATTAGTCAGAAGTTAAAACTTGTTCTAAACTTACTACCTTATTAAAAAAAAATGAATACACACACGATAAAACATACACACACACTACACAACAACACACACACACTACTTAAAAACACATATAAATATCTTCGTCCACATATATTATAATATTAAGTTATAAATAAAATATATAATATTCATAATATTAATTTTTGAGCTATCTTAGTAGTATTAATATCGTTGAATATATAAATGTATTAATATTATATTATTAATAAAATTAATTTTCTACATAAAGTTACTTCACATTTTGAATATTCTATATAATGTTTCACTTAATTCTTCCTATATATCTAAATTAATTAAGTATAATATAAATAATTAAATTTAAATATTATTAATATCATATATAAATATAATTGTCGAGTGATATATATGATAAAATATACATATTAATATAATATATAAATATATATTAATGATATTATAAATATATTAATAATAATAGTATATATTAATATATATATAATAATATATAATAAATATATATATTATAAATATATCATTATTGTAATATATATAATATAATATAATAATTATAACATAACTAATTACATATATTATATAATTAATATGGATATGTATGATATATATATAAATAATATAGTATATAATAATTATATTAATAAATATATATATAATATAATAATATATTAATATAATTTAGATATATTAATATATTAATATTATAATATATTAATTAATATTTAATATATAATATTATTAAGTAATTATTAAATATATAGAATATATATATTATAATTTATATAAGTAATATATACAAATTATATAGATTTAAATAAACAAATATTAAGTAAATATATATAAAGATAAAATCAGAAATATTATATATATATATAATTAAAATAGTTATAATAATATTTCATTATTATACTATATATATTATTTTATATATATAGTTCATAATTATATTTATTTTATTAAGAACTAAGTGATCTACATATTATTAATTATTATATATTAATACAAAGATCCACTGATTTATAATTGTGGAAGTAATTACTATAAATATATATAGATAATTAATACTATATATAAATATTTTTATATTAAAATACATATAATATTTATTATATGTACACACTAGCTAAATGAAAAACAAATTTAAACTATTTTCACTTGAGACACGAAGTACCTAATCTTTATTATTATTTTACTTCTGCAACTTTTCGTTCAAAAAAACTTTTTTGCCATATATATATACAATATTATCACTTTACACAAATGATTTTCATTGTGTTTAAAGCAGGATCCGCATTTTTTGACTATGTTAAATCCGCATGATGAGAAATATTTAGTTGCTTAGAATGATTGTTATATATTATTTTTTTTCAGAAAATCGGGAAAATGTTTGATAATATCTTTTTTTTTTTTTTTCAAACTGAAACCCAGGTTCTTAAATTTTAATTCAAATTTGGGAAAGATCTCGACCCGCGAGTCCTTTATGTTCGTTTTCTGTTTTCACGAGAATTCCGACAAAAATAGAAAACCGACCACCCAAAATGAAATAAAAAAAAAAAAAAAAAAGGTTATAAACTTTACATTTTTTGGAGAGTGCGTTTAAAATAAAATAAAAAACGCTATATCCTCTCTCTCTCTCTCTACTCTGCTGCTTCTCTCTCTCTCTTTCTTTGCCTCTCTCCAGTAAAATATATAAATAAAATAATATAAATTATAATATATATATATATATATATTATAAATATATAATATATTATATAGTATATACTATATATAATATATATAACTAAAACAACAACATATATATTAATATATAATAAATATAAATAATATATATATATCCTGCAGGGGACGTGAAAATTGAAAATTGCAAAGAGGGCAAGAGTGCATTATATAAAATATTATTATTATTTATTTTATTATTATTAATATATATTATTATTATTTATCTATGAATTATTATATCATTATTATTTTTAATAATACTCTCTCAATAGGAAATATATTATTCAAAAATAGTAGGATATTCTTAACTAGCAGATTTGGCTTCATGAAATATTAAAAGTGTGGATTTATTATTGATTAAAATAAATAAATTATTAGTTATATTAAATTTATTTTTCAGATAATGTTGCTAAAATAAAGTAATATAAATGTTTTTTTATTTATTTTTATTATTTGAAAAGAAGCCTCAACAGTCCACTGGTTTAATTTGTCTTAAAGGGAATTTTCTTATGAATCGAATCAGGCAGAGATTCCTGAGCCACAGAAAATCTTTGATCTTATTTACTCTCATGCTAACGGTCAGCCAATGGTAGACGAATTAAGGCTTTTCGAACTTGTATTTGTTAAATACAAATTAATACAAAAATGGTTCAATCATTATAATATATATATATATATATATATATTATAAATATATATATATATAAAATATATTATATATATATAATATATGAATAAGTAATAGATAGATATATATATATATATAGTATATTAATATATATATAGATAATATAAAATATTATATTATATATTATATATAATATAATGATATATAATATATTGTATGTATGTATGTAATGTATAGATATGTATGTATGTATGAATATGTATGTGAATAGCTTTGGAAAATTATAAATATTTCGAGAAATACGAAAGGTTATTTCAAAGTATTATTTTTTTTATCAAGTTTTTTTTTTTTATTATATTATTGATTATGAAAAACAAAGAACAGCGTAAAATTGTGTAAATAAAATATTGATTATGAAAGTTTCTGAGCTTTACAACTGTGTTACCATACACAGCTTGTATAGGTCTTAAGGTTGCAAATGAGTAAAATAATTCGACTCTAACTTGTATTTAATAGTAAACTGTTTATTTGGAGTGACCATTTTAATATGATAACAAATTTTACATATTTTTTTTAAAACGACCAATTTGCAACTACAATAACTCTCCAAGCTGCCTACACAGCAGCATAAGATAGACAGTTTATTTTAATTCTAAATAGTTAAAGTTACAGCTATGCAACTAACGTCATAAGAATTACAACAACTTTCTTCCCAAAGGCATGGTATGCATTCGTAGATACAAACGATTCTTTAATGACTTTAAAATTCTAAAAATTGACAACACAAACTTATTCACTTAATATCCAACAAAATAAAATGAAAATCTTCAATTTCAAAGACCATTTATTTATTTATTTATTTTTTATTTATTTTTTTATTTTGCTTTAATTAAGAAAGGCGAATATCCTAATTCATTTAATTAACTGAGTCTATTTATTATATTTTTAATATCAAGTTGTATTCTATTAGAATTGCAATCATGATTATTAATTAGTTAACATTAATAAGTTTTTCATAGATATTTTATTTATAAAAATATTTCATTCTTACTTTCTTGAACCAATTAAATAATATGATAAGCAAACTCGTCCAAAAAACAACAATTATCAGTTTGAAAATAATATATAAGATACTCAATATACAATCACACACACATAGTAACCAAAAATATACCTCACTATAAATTATAATTATATAATAGCATATATATATAGTAATTAAGTATGATATAATATTTACAATGATTAGATCTAATAATAATAAAACATAAAAAATATATATATCTATATATGAATATATAATATAAACTACAATAAAAATAACACGATAATATATAATATATACTCATAGGTATATACTAATATGATAAATAGTAATATATTCTCACTAATTATATACTATTATCTTATAACAACGTTGACTAATAAATATAATATATATATACTACTCGTCAATAGAGAAATTAACAGACAAAAGATTAATAAAATATAGAACAATTAAAACAGAAGGATCGACAAGATAACTTTAAATAAAATATTATAGTATTAATGTAGTCATGAATGATCCTAACTAATACTCAATAAGGCGTATAAATAATAAGACTCTACCAAACACGCAAACACCTAGAATAACATATAAAAGTACAATAATCTCACATCACAACACACACACATATCACACATACTCACATACACATACACACATCACCTAAAATACCCATATAAATATAAAATATAATAAAAATATATATATAAATAAATCGATAACCTTGATATATATAATGAAAAATAATAATATATAATGAGACAGAGACCGAAAAATGAATAAAATATCTACTGACTTTATACTTATTTGTTTCTTTTGATTGACTAAAGAATTAGAAGCCACTTTCATTAATTTCTTTATTGAATATTCTTTTTTCCACATGTTTATTATATCTTCAGCATTTCATAATTAAAAAACGAAAATGTAAGAAATTTCAACGGAAAAAAGAAAATAAGAACAGACAAAAGAAAAATAAAAATGATAATTAAAATTATAAGCGATCATGTATAAAAACTTATGTTATTTGAGATACTAATTATAAATGAAGAATAGAATAGAAATAGAATAGAATAGAAAAAATAATAAAAATAAGAATAGGAATAAGAAAAGATAAGAAAATAAGAAATAGATAACAACAAAAGAATGAACGAATAAATAGATATAGAATTAAGAAATAAGATTAAGGAATAGATAGATAAGATAGATGATAGCAGTAAGAGAGAAAGCATGAGAGAGAGAAGCGTGGTGAGTGATATTAGAGACAAAAGAAAAGATAGATTAATATATAAAGAATAATAATAGAATATAATATAATATATATATTTAAATTAATATATAATATATATATATATATATATATATAAATATAATATAATATTAAAAGAATATATTAATTATAAGTATGAAGAAAATAGATATAATAGTAATATTAATATATTAAGATATAGTAATAGTTCAAAATTAAATACCATGAAATCTAATAATTATGTTAACTTATTTTACGTTACATGCACAGTAAAATTCACATTTGCTACAATCCTCATATATTTTAATGAGGGGAGACTGATAGATTTAGATAGAGGAAAAATAAAACACGAGGCAATACTGGAAATGTAGAAATCAAACAATAAAAATAAACCCACTTGTTTTTCAAAAACTGATACTTTAAATTTAATAAATAATAATAACCATGAAAAAGGCGGTCTGGCAACTTTTTAAAGAAATATTTTGCCCATTGGTCAGAAATTTTTAAAAATATAATTGTCAGAAAGTTTAACACACTTACCCCTTATATTAACTAAATGGTTCACTCACAGAGAAATAAATAGAAAGACACAAACACAAACACAAAAACAACAAACAATATATAAAAATATTAACACTATGTTATGGAATAAATAAGAAAACATGAATCATATATAGAAAAATTTAAATGATTTTTTTAATTCCTATAAGATAAACCAGGCAGTACTTAACTAATGGTATACAAAATAAGGATTATGATTATTATTACAGCATAACCTACCGACTAAATAAGCGTATAATAAGATCCAAAATATATATAATATAATATATATAATCAATAAATAAAATGAATAAAAATATATATAAATTAACTATATGAGATAATATAGAATACATCATATCAGATATACTAATACTATAGTACAATATACATAATAAATATATATAACGGTCTGAGATGCCTTGTTTCTACTCTCTCAAATATATGTATGTGTAGAAACTGAACATAAATATCTAAAAAAATATAATAGAAATAACCAAATAAATAAATTAATAAATACGTATACAAATCAAAAAATCAATAAAAATATAACCATCAAAGACAAATAGCCACAGACATGAAAACTATTAATATTTAATATTATTTAGACTATGTAAATAACAAAACAAACAACCAAAAAAAAACAAAAAAAGTTGATATTAAATAATATATATATAAATAATAAAAAATAGTAATACCTAAAAATAACAAATATCAAAAAATTGAAAATATACTACAACCTATAATAATAGTAAACATAAATAAAATCAACTCATAACCATACAGCTGACTAACTCACAAAGTAACCATTACCATAAATAATAATAAAATCCGGAACCACATAAATACAAAAAGAAAAAGTAAAAAATAATAGTATAAAAAATAAACAATATAAATAAAATAAAAAAAATAACCATAATTCAAAACCTCAATAATGCTAAAAATATCCAAAAATATTTATGCCGTCACCATAATAAAATAAATAAATAAATAAATAAAAAACACTTTATTACTGCATTATTTAAGCAAATAATATTAATATATACATTTATATAGAAATATAATAATATATAATAATATATATATTATTGAATATAATATATAATATAATAATATATATATATAATATAATATAATAATATATATATATATATATATCAATATATATATACTGATCAAAGAAAAAAAAGATATTTTTTGAGCGATATTATTACTATTATTACCAAAACAAAAATAGCTTTTGCTTTATATTTATTTTTTATTCTGCAACTTTCGTTCAATAAAAAAAACCATTTATCATATTAATAAAATATTTATATATTCCAATATAGTCTACCAAAAATAATTAAAAATTAAAAAAGAAAACTAAGTATAATAGGCAGAAAAAAAAAAAAAATCCGACAATTTTTATGAGAAATAATAAAAGAGAAAATCTTAATCCACACAAATACCGCGAAACAACAGAATGATCGAAAAAAAATTTAATAGTACACAGTCCTTCAAATGAATCTACTCAATCTGTCAAAAAATAAAGGGAATTTGATCATTATTTTTTTTCATAATGACAAATAATGAGGAGCAATTTTTTTTAAGTTTAATAATTTATTTAAAATTACAAAAAGATTAATAAAAGAAACGGTGATTATGAAATTATTACCAAAATATTTTCAATCAAGAAACAGAAAAACGTTAAGTTTGCCTTTTGCACTATCTAAAAATTTCCGACCACATAAAAAATTGATAGCCACGCCATTAAGTGAATTGGGGAATTCAAATTATTTCAGCTATTATGAATAAATCAAACAGTATTAAGCTTTCGGAAACAAAACGGTTTAAGAAAATAAAATAAATAGCACGAATAAAATATAAAAAAGTCATGAACTACTCTCTCTCATCGTCAAGTCATACTCATCTACTCTCTATACTTGCTCTCTCACCTCTCATAACTATAACTCTCTTCATACCCATAAGGACGTAGATGAGCAAAGTAGCTATAGTAGTCAAGGGGTAGGTTAAAAAAAAAGGGAAAGAAAAGGTTTAACTACAACTGAGAGGGACCAACACAGCTAATATAGATACAAAAAGGCAAAGAAAAAAGATCAACGAAAATAGTTAAAATAAATAGAACCAATTTAATTAGTAAAAACATAAAGAAACATAAGTGGGGAAAACAACCAATCAACGATACACAGAACCTCCAAATACGCCTACACAGCAGCTAAAAAAGAGAAAATAGTTAAAATAAATACAACCACATCAATTAGTACCAAAATATTAATTCCTTACAACGCGCATAAAAAAGCTACCATAAGATCAAACATTCCATAAGACGAAAAAAGGTCATGAAAAAAAACCACAGCTACGCACACAATTGATCTCAACAAAATAAAGACAATAGGTAGCTCTGATTCAAAGCTCTAAGATCCATATTAAGTTTAATAATATATAATTATATTATTATTATTATTATGGAGGCAAGACAATATCAAATAATAAATAAAAATTATTCTAAATTCTCTAAATTTATATCTATCGTCTGTCATCTATCAATAAATTAAATTATCTCCAATACTCCACAAATTATAGTAAAAGAAATATCTAACATTTTATAAATTAAATATAAATTAGTTTACTCATATAATAATATAAATTATATAATATTATTATATATTATTAGAAATATTATATTATTATTTATTATATATTAATTTAATAATTATAATGTAATAATATTTAATAATATTATTATTGAATATATATTGAAAAGAGACTCACATGTCACTGAGTTTTGTCCTTTAAAAGGAGAACTAATTTAAAATGCTATTATCTATTTTGGCTGGCCAAAAAATTTGATTTTTTTTATCACATGCTACGGTGGTAGGACGAATTAGGCTTTTCGAACTTGTCATTTGTTAAAATACAAATTTTACAAAATGTGTATACTACATTATAATATATAATAAATATAAGTAAATAAAAATATAAAATAATATATAATATAAAAAAAAGATAAAAAATAAAGAGATATAGAGAATATATTGGAAATAGATATAATAAAATAAAAAATAGACAATAAATTATATAAATAAAAATATATAGAAGATATATGAATATAAAAAATATATAATATAATAGTATATAATAAGAAATATAAAAATATAATAAAATATAAAATATTATAATATATATGTATGTATGATTATGTATGTATGTATGTATTGTATGTATATAGTATGTATGTATGTGAAATAAGCTTTGAAATTAAAATATTTCAGAGAATTACGAATAGTATATTCAAAGTTTATTTACTTTTATTCAAAGTTTTTTTTTTTTTTTTTTTTTTTTTGTGTGTAAATATAAAATTATTGATTATGAAAGTTTCTGAGCTTTACAACTGTGTTACCATACACAGCTTGTATAGGTCTTAAGGTTGCAAATGAGTAAAATAATGATCGAGAACTCTAACTTTAGTAAAATTAAATAAAGTAAAGAACTGTTTATATTGGAAGTGACCATTTTAAATATAAATAAAAATTATAAATAGCAATAAATTTTTTTTAAAACCACAGGATCCAATTGCAAACTAACCAATAACTCCCCCAAGCTCTATATGCTAGCTGAAGCTACTTTGTTTATTACAGTACAAAATCCTTTAATAAAAAAATTAACAATAAAAATAAGTATAAGGTATTCTAAAAAAACTAATGACAAACTAACAAATAAAAAAAGAATTACAAAAACACACTTTTCTCCCAACGGACAAAAAGGGATATGAAATGGAGATAGATAACAACATTAACTATATAATAGACTTATTAAGAAAATATATAAAAATTGAACAACAACAACTATACCTCCTTAAAAAATATACCAACAAATTGATGGTGTTGCCATGGGATCAAAAAGACCAATTTTAATCTTATTTATTGTATGTATTTAAGTTTATTTTATTTATTTGTGTGAAAATAAAAAAAAAACAAAAAAAAAAAAAAAAAAAATAAAATAGTGTGTTTTTTTATCACATCTTTTGCTGTACATCGAAGAGATAAAAGAAAAAAAAGTAAGGGCAAAATAGCAGAGTTCCTTCATCTATGCTGCCTTAATATATTAATTACATAACCCAACTGAATAAAAAATTTCAATTATATGAAAATATTTGAAACTTTAATAAACAGCGGATAGTTATATATAAAAATATTGGACAGTACTTTAAGAATTGATACAAAAATCAAAATATATATAATATATAAACAAAAAGATAAAAAAAATAAAACAAATAAAAAACACCATATCAATAACCTTACAATAATAAAGAAAGTAAATACTATATATAAAAATAATATAACAATAAAAAAACTAATAATATATAACTAACCAAAAATAATAAACAGAACGAACACAACAACACCCCAATAAAATAAAATAACACACACAAAACACAATAAATAGACAAACAATGAATAACTCTAAACTACATGACAATTACTGAGCACACATTCAACATAATCTGAGCTCTATTAATATCATCAATCTAAATATATATAATCAAAATAAAATATATAAAATAATAATTATAATATAAATAATAAATAATATAATATAAATCATTATAAATAAAGAAATATATATTATATAAATAAGAAATATATATATAAAAAAATAATATAATATATAAATATAAAATAAAATAATAAATAAATATATAAATAATATAATATATAATATATATTTAATATAGTATAATAATGTATATAAGTTTATCGTATAAATATAATAATTATTAATAATATAACATATCTAAAATAATAAAAATATATAAATAAATAAATAATAAGATATTAAAAATAAATATATAATATATAAATAATTTATAACATAAATTGTTGAATAAAATAAATAATATAAATAATAAATATAAATATAATATAATTATATAATCAGAGAAGAGAAAGAAAAATAAACTATATTGACGTATTTTGTATTGTTCTTTAATGTTATAGAATAATGAAAACCTCATTTATAATTTCTTTATAATTCTTTTATAATTATTATCTATCTCAAGCATATTCTTTAAATAACGAAAAGTAAAAATACAAAGGAAAAAAAAAAAACACAAGTATAAATACAAGCAATCTAAAGTCAAAACTGTTGTTAAAATCTATTTGTTTTTGGCGTATATCTAAAAAAGCATAGAAGATAGATTCCTTCGTTTGCTTCACTGATAGTTGGATAGATATATAAGATAGAATAGATAGATAGATAGAAATAGATATATAGATAGAATGATTTGGAGAAAGATGAAAAAGAGAGTATGTAAGTGATTTAGGCAATATATTATATATATATATAATATATATAATATAATAAAAAATAATAGAATATATATAATAGATAAAAATATAATATAAAATAAAATCTACCAAAAAAAAATATAACAACGTCAAAAACAAAATCCACTAAAGGACCATACCTACACAAAAAAAACTGAATTGAAAATAACCATAAATAACACAAATAATAAAAACAATATACCTACTAAGAATATATCAAGAATTATATTTGAGTCTCATCTATGTACAGCACAATTCACAATTGCTAAAATGCATTAAATTAATAGAAGAGTAAAGAAGAACAAAGTTGTAGAGGCTAAATAAACACAACACAAGACACTAGAACTAAAATAGTGAAAATCAAGGTGAACTGCGAAATAACATTGCCTTAATAGCAACGCAAAATAACATTTTAAATTTAATTCAAATTCATGCATTTAACACTACTGAGGGCGATCCTCTATGAAACAACTGACATTTCACAGCATTCAAAATTATTCTTTTATTGTACAGGATGCATAAAAACTTAATATACAACTCAATAAAAAAAAAATGAAACACACTCATCACACACATTTAC
The DNA here is from genome assembly GCA_015478945.1 of Trachelipus rathkii. Classification (NCBI taxonomy): domain Eukaryota; kingdom Metazoa; phylum Arthropoda; class Malacostraca; order Isopoda; family Trachelipodidae; genus Trachelipus; species Trachelipus rathkii. Next base: position 60,681 of record JABUQX010047085.1, read on the forward strand.
ACACACACACACACACACACACACAAAATAAAAAACACTAACCCCTATATACCTATATTAAGCCAACCTACCTCTACCCATATAAATAAATATATAATATATATATAAAATATATAATATAAATATAAAAATAATATATATATATATATATATGTATATATATATATATATAAAAATATATATAATAATAAAAAAATATATATATATATAAAATAAATAATATATAAAATATAATATTATAATAATAAATCTTAATAGTTTATTTCTCTGATAAGGAAAATAATTATAACAATATACTAAATATAGATAATAAAAAATAATAAATATTAAATAATAAAATCTCAATAAATAAATACATAAAAATTGAACAGCTTTTAATATATATAAAAAATAGAAGTGTGTATACAAAATATCACACTTTTTTGAGATATATTAAATAATATATAAATTAATAATAATAAATTAAAATAAAACAATATTCTTATCTCACCCTAATTTATATATATATAACATTCAAGAATGTATATAGACGATGAGACAATGGCAAAATAAAATAATAAATACACATCTAAGAAATACTTGCAGACTTTGAGAATATGGCACAAAACATAAAACCAAAAAAAATAAATACAATATATAACTTACATGTTCATAATAAAAATACAAACTATATAAAATATAAAAAATTAATCCCTCTTTTTATAATAGCTCTAATGTATATATATGCATATTCATAAAGATGAATATAGTATAGCCTATATATATTATGATATAGTAAAATATATAATATATATATATATATATACTATATATAGTATATATATATTTATATATATACATTTATAATATATATATATATATATATATATATATATATATATATATAATATATATATATATACAAAGAACACGTAATAAATATAAGAACAATACCAATCTCTCGAATACGGAATACAAATTAAAAAAAAATAATATAGATTATTAATATAATATTAAATTTATGATACAAATAATATAAAATAATATATGAAAACCCCAACTAATAAATACAAAATATAATATATAGTGGTGCCAAAGAAAAGTATTTTTTGAGCGTATTTTACTTTTTTCCAAAACAAAAACCGTTTTCTTTATTTATTTTTTTATTCGCAACTTTCGTTCAATAAAACTTTTTTATTATTTATTATTTAAAAAAATACTTCCAAAAAAATACTATATCTACAAAAAAAATT
>JABUQX010047086.1:0-2500 GCA_015478945.1 Trachelipus rathkii
GTTGTACTTCGTTCAGTTTTGGAATGGGTGTTTAACGTTTTCGCATTTATCGTTGAAACGCTTTCTTATTTTCGTGCATAAACTTCATATATATATATATATATATATATATATATATATATATATATATATATATATATATATATATATATATATATATATATATATATATATATATATATATATATATATATATATATATAACTATATATATATATATATATATATATATATATATATATATATATATATATATATATATATATATATATCTATATTTTATAAAATAAATTTATATATATATATATATATATATATATATATATATATATATATATATATATATATATATATATATATATATATATATATATATATATATATATATATATATATATATATATATATATATATATATATATTTTTTCTATATATATATATTTATATATATATATATATACTATATATATATATATATATATATGACTAATTTTGCTAAATCAACTAATTTTAGAAATTTAAAACCTTATAAATTAATGTTATAGAATTCTCTTATATTTTATCTTTGCTAAAGAAATAATTAGTTAATTACCTTTTATTTATTTAACCACTGAAAAATAATAGCAATATTTAAAAATCTTACAATAAATGAACAATTTTGTCATTTTTTGTTTAAAAAAAAATTCCTTCTTTAATTTACTAAAAGTAAGATCTTGAAGCAAAATTATCATTATTATTTGTAGTCAAAGCATGACTCTTAAATTGTAGTGCAAAAACATTAACATTTCTCCCGTTTCTGAGTGCATCCGATTTTTTAGGAGAATAAATTGATCCTCCAATTCTGAAGAGTCTTTCACTTTCCACGGAAAAGGGGGCGAGCTTAAATATTTTCTAGCAAGGACACCCAAATGCTGAAAGGTACCTTTATTCGATGACCACCATTGTAAGGGACTTTCTGAATTTTTAATAAGTTTCATATTTTTATATTGGCTCATTTCTACTTTTATAACATCTTCAATTTTTTCAATATATGTCTTTCTCCTTAGGAATGAGTTTCTTTGCTGTTTTTAAAGTCTTTTTCTCTTTAAATTCCGAAAAACAACTTTCAAAACTGAAGTTAAAACTATTATCTTCAGTATCACTTTTTTCGTCCGATTCTGTTGATAAATGAGAAGAATCTGAAGATTGGTTTAAAGTAGTGGAAACTGTTTTCCTTTCCTTTATACAACATATATCTTCGCACATCCATTGCTTAAGAATATCTTCCACTTTTTTATTGTCATATTCATCCTCAAGGAATGTAGTTTTAAAGCGTGGATCAAGATAGGTAGCAAGCACAAGATTCTTATCAGTAAAGTAAATGCTGAATCTATTTTTTACTAAATTTTTCCATGCTGATACTGTAGACCCAAGTCCCTCAAATAGTCCTTTTTTCTGACCCTTTTCAAAAAAACTGCAAATCACTTTCATATTTGGGATTATTGCCGATGCCATTGATTCCTTGTGGCTCAAGAAATTTGTACAATCAACAAAATTTTTAAGTATTTTTAGCAATTTTTCAAGAACTTTCCGTTGTTTCTAAGCATGCAGGTTTTGAATGATCACTGCAATATGAAATGAGAGCCGTCTTTTGTTCAAAAATTTTTGAAAGCATATGATACTGGCTATTACATCTGGTTTGTATATCCTGAATCCATCGCTGTGACTGTCTGAAAATCTTAACATGATATCTTAGGCTCTACGTAAAGATGCGCCGCTCAATCCAGTTTTCTTTAATTAAATAGAATTAAGGAAGAACTGAAATTAAAAATCAATATGGCAGACTTCGAAATATTGTCTTTGAAATATCATAAAGATCGAATAAAAATTATTTTCAGATTGTATACCAAAGAATCGGTCAAAGAATCGGTACAATTTTGTCGATTCCGATTCCGATTCCGATTCCTGAAAAACAACCGATTCTTTCGATTCCGATGCCGATTCCGATTAATCTTCCATCAATAAATATATATATATATATATATATATATATATATATATATATATATATATATATATATATATATATATATATATATATATATATATATAATATTTTAAAACTCAATACTGATATAAAAATATATATAATATATATATATATATATATATATATATATATATATATATATATATATAAAATATATATATATATATATATATATATATATATATATATATAATATATATATATATATATATTTATATATATATATACCTACATATATATATATATATATATATATATATATATATATATATATATATATATAATTATATATATATATATATATATATATATATATATATATATATATATATATATATATATATATATATATATATATATATATATATATATATATATATATATATATATATATGTACAAACATGTGGGTGTATTCAGTCCTTATCTTCTTATCTGAGAATGAAACATAATAATCCTATTATGTTGAGAGA
>JABUQX010047086.1:15000-18778 GCA_015478945.1 Trachelipus rathkii
TTATTTTAGAATATATTGTACGTAATTTTATTAAAAACATATACTTTAACATACCTTTAAAGCATAAAGCATAGAAACAACTAGAGGTTATTACCGTTGGTAAACACCTAGGGGACTTAAGTATTCCTTTGTTTTACTGCTTTTACTGCTTTAACTTTCTCTTTACTGCTTTAACTCATGTTTTATGCGCTTTAACTTTCGCTTTACTGCTTAAACTCATGTTTTACTGCTTTAAACTTTCTTGCTTTACTGGCTTTAACTCATGTTTACCCTGCTTTAACTCTCGTGCTTTACTGTTTTAACTCTCTGCTTTAACTCATATATTTATTAACATTATGTTTTCTTTTATATTTTATTTTATTTTGTTTTTAAATATTTTTATTTATTAATTTTATTTTATTTTGTTTTAACAATTACTTTTTTATTTTTAATTTTTAATGTAAGAATAAAAACACACAGAGTTTCGGTCATATAAACATTTTATTTTAAAAAATTGTACGAAATTTTATTAAACATATACTTTACAACCCTTAAAAGCAGTAAGCAGTAAAACAAAGAGGTGGCATACTAACACCTAGGGGATTAGTATGCCTTTGTTTTACTGCTTCTACTGCTTTAACTTTCTGCTTACTGCTTTAACTCATGTTTACTGCTTTAACTTCTGCTTACTGCTTTATATCTTTCTGCTTTAAATTTACGTTTTAACTCATGATATTTATTAAGATTTGGTTTGTGTTATTTTGTTTAAGTACTTTTTTATTTTAATTTTTTATATATTATTTTATTTTTTATTATTATTCTTTATTATTTTTTACTTATTTTATTTTCTATTATGAGAGCAACACTTATGTTTATTACTTCATTGCTCGCTCTTGCTGTTTCTCCTCAGAACGCACATACTACGCATTGAAGATGTAAATTGGGTGTGGTCGGCACACCCACACACACGACACCCATTCATGCCGCCTAGACACGCATTCATTATGACACTTATCTGAACATTCACCTAAGACATCTTACATTACCCATCGACACTTCATTTACATCGTTAGTACACATGTGTCACACACACAGCACACACACACAACACACACACACAACACACACACAGCACACACTACACTATAACACACACACTTACACTTTACACACATTCACTATGACACCTACATTTGTCATAAGACACTTACAGTTTACACTTACCTCCCACACCACAGATTTAACTTACACTGACACAGATTACTTACACTACACAGATTTACTTACACCACACACAAAATTTACTTACACACACAGATTTAGCTACTTGCACACAGATTTACACACACTCACACACACAACACAACACACATTTGTTGGCACACACAGATCAGCGAGCACTCACTTAATCACATATTTTAGTATAATTTAATTAAAAACCTTTTTAATGTTTTAATTAAACACGTCCATTTATATTACTCATTCAAAAATAACTAAAATTATTTCATCTTAAACTTCTATAATAAATCAAACATTATCTTTGAACAAAAAATTTATTATTAACTGTTAATCACTTTTTGTTTATAAATTTATAACTATCAAGTTTTAAAATAACTTTTACTAAAATTTTATGAAATTTTATTAAAAACATATATTTTACGTACCTTAAACCAGTAAATCAGTAAGGTCAGCCCCAGCACCCCTCTACACCAAGCTATGCCACGTTTTGTTCTCTTGACTTACTGCTTTACATCATCTTTAGCCATGTAATAAGTATAAAAATAACAATAAGTTCTTCTCTGCTAACATAACATGTATTTTATTAAAATCATGTTTTTATTTAAAAATAACAATTATTCACTTACATTTATATTATTCACTCGATGTTAACTAAAAATATTTCAAAGTTTTTTAAATAATTCGGGTTTTCTTTATTATTATTATTATTATTATCTATGTACATTGACAATCCATCACGAGAAAACACAACTACCCGCACTCCTTACAGATACGAAACTGACCTCTCTCTCTGTAAAATGTGTTGAAATAACTACTCTAGGTCTAAATTTAGGATAATCCTTTTTGTAACCCGGGGCGATTTAAGCCTAATTCCAGGTCAAAAAACATATTTCAAACTGACCTTTTCTGTAAAATGTGGTGCAATAACTACGTTCACTGACCTCTCTCTGTAAAATTTAGGATAATCCTTTTTGTAGACGGGCTTAAATTAATCCTAATACCAGGTCATAAGGTAATCCACTATAGACAAGAATCATTGTTTTATTATTTTTTAATATATTTCCAACTGGAAACATGCTGGATCGGTAAGATCCTTTTAGCAGGTAAAAAGGAAAATGTTTTCTTTACTTGTGATTGGTCGGGTAATCCTTATCTATTACCTCGTATGTGATTGGTCGAGAATAATTTTATCGTCTTTTGAAAAATTAACTTTGTTCTTTAAACCTGTATTTGAGCAGGTGTGTGTTTTTTTATCTTTTAGACCCAAACTCATTTTAAAATCATAGTCATTTAGCTGTTAAGCGGTGCACAAGTTATCTGATTTGTATTAAAAGTGTTTTATTTTTACTAAGTGTATATCATATTATCAATAAATACTTACATTGAGGAATAATATTGTTAATAGAATAGATAATAATTAATTCAACTAGTTCATAAGCTAACCACCAGGGCTCAGCATGAGCCCCACCCGCAAAAGCAGCCAACCCGCACCCGCTGGTGCGTCCCGCCGCGTCCCGCCGCCGGTGCGCACCGCAGTGCGCAATATTTCGCGTTCCGCCGCCGCTGCGCCCGCAGGCCGCAATATTCCCCGCGAATTATTATTTAAAGAAACCCTACACACACACACGCACATACACACACACCACACACACGCTATATTAAATCCCTACCTCGAACGATCACACACACTCACACTCCTTACACATATAACGTATAATTTATTAAAACATTTTATTTTTTATTTTCTTATTATACTTAGTGTTATTTACTTATCCCTATTGTTTATTTTATTATTAGAACCACATAACACACACACACACCACACAACACACACACACACACACACGCCACATAACCCACACCACACACAACCCAAAAACACGCACACTCACTCTACACATATAGCGTATAATTTATTAAACATTTTATTTTTTTAATTTATTTTTATTTTATTATTTCTTATGTTATTCTCTCATGCTATTGTTATATATTTAGAATACACTGCAGCACACTGTTTCTAGTGTCACACACACCACAACCACCACACACACATACACACTTACCATCGCCACCCACCCATCTCCGATATTATTGATCCCCCAACTTTAAATGCCTCACTTTGATACCTCAACTTTGATGTCTCAGTTTTGATGCCTCCGCTTTTGATACCTCAACTAACTTAGCTTTGGTACCTCTGCTTTAGTGGTTCATCTTGATGACTCATCTTTGATGGCTTCATCTTTTGTTACCACCTATATTGATGATTCAGCTTATAAGCAGTTACACTTACATAGACACTTACATTTACATTATACTATATCTCTTATTCACACATACACACATACAATATACACTTACGTTCACCATAGACTTACACTCACCCACACCCACAAATATATTATATATACATATATATATTTATATTATATATATATATAATATATTTTATATATATATATAATATATATATAATAATTATATATATATATATCTATATATATATTTCATTCGCGCGGAATATTGCGCCTGCGGGCGCACGCGCCGGCGGTTACGCGGAAAT
>JABUQX010047087.1:0-5000 GCA_015478945.1 Trachelipus rathkii
CGTTGTTGTACTTCGTTCAGTTAAGATATATGTTGTACCGTTTCCGCATTTATCGTGAGCGTTTCGCGTTTCGTGCCGCTAACCAATGAAAATTAATAATTAATTTACTGTGTAACGAGAAAAAAAAATAAATTAAAAAATAACATATATATATATATATATATATATATATATATATATATATATATATATATATATATATATATATATATATATATATATATAAAATATATTTATTTATATATATATATATATATATATATATATATATATATAATGAAAAGTAAAGCCAAAGAGACAGCAAACATTATTTTAATTTAATTACAGAACGTTTCGAATCATTAAGATTCATCATCAGTTAATCTAAAATAATAATAGAACTAATTAAAACACATTAAAATAAAATAAAATAAAAAGGGCAAAGAAACTTAAAAAACTTTACATTGGCCATGAGAAACCTCGTAATTTATTGACAACTGAAATTAAAGCGAGAAAGGAAGGAGGAATACAAGAGAGAAATTAGTTGGTTGTCAAGAGAGAAGCGATGAAGCAAAACGAAATGGTAAGAAAGGAGACGAGAGGAAATGGATGACAATGGGGTAAAGGTAGTATAAATAATTACGATAAAAATAATTGCATTATATAAACAATATGCAATAATTTAACAGTTTACAATTTAAATATATGTGTGGCAATAAAAGCGATCAAAGTAATAATAATACGGCTTTAATAATAATAATAATAATAATAATAATAATAATAATAATAATAATAATAATAATAATAATAATAATAATAATAATAATAATAATAATAATAATAATAATAATAATAATAATAAAAATTATTCTATTTCCATAACAATAAAAAAATAATAATAAAATAAATAAAAATAAAAATAAAAAAAAAAATAAAAATAAAAAAAAAAATAATAATAATAATAATAATAATAATAATAATAATAATTAAATGTAAAATGAAAAATAAAACAATGGACAATGAACAATTACAATGAAGGCAATGTGAAGATCAATGGAAGACGTATTGTCGTTCAATGGTGACAAGTTCTTTATATATAAGGACTGCAACACTTTTCTATCTAACTCCGAAGTGGCATAATAGAACCTGAAAGTTCTCCTTGAGACAGAGATGATCCGAGAGGAGTAAATTAGCGATTACACAGTCAGCCGGAATGTTCGGGCGTGTCCAGTCGTAATAGGAGGTCTAAGTAGCATGAAGTACCTGATGTGAAGCTGTAGGGCACCATCTGTTTCAGCCAGCTGCATTCCCAGTGTCTTACTTAAAGATGCCAAACTTCACAAAGGACCCTTTAAAAGCGCAGGCTGGGAATCTTTGAACCTTTCAAAGGAACCCGCTGAGGAGGAGCTCTCTGGGATCAGTTGAATGTCATACTGGGGGTGTTAAGCCCAACTGATAGACTACCCAGAAAGGGAATTTTAAGTCTAATAACCAACTTAGGAACTGTGAGAGTATTTGATTTGAGCTTGTGTAGATCGAGGAAAGAAGTTATATATATATATATATATATATATATATATATATATATATATATATATATATATATATATATATATATATGCTATGCTCATATATATATATATATATAACCTCATATATATATATATAACCAACACCACGCACATATATATATATATATATATATATATATATATATATAATAACATAATATATATATATATATATATATATATATATATATATATATGCCAGTGTCTAAAGCTGACATCATGTAACTCGAGAACGGCAGCACCTACAGTAAAACAAATTATATATTTGGAGTCAGCGGAAAATTCTAAGGAGGGCTTTTAATTTTTTTTTTTATTCGTCGGAAATATTTAAAAAAATTTTTTACCCCATTTAGGGTCCTCAGGCCAGGCGAGGAGGACAGAGGGGATGAAATTCCCAATCTTCCACCGGGAGGCGAGGAGACTGACTCATCTTCATGGTTTACCTAGTATTCCTTTAGTTAAAAAAATAATTTTACTTCTCTTTACACTGGTATTACTTTAACTTCAAGGGAATACCACATAGGAGTCAACCACCAAGATGGCAGGAGTCGGGATCTCTCGGCTTCCCTGGTGGACGACAGGGGGGAACTTCGTCGTCCCCCTCTGTCCCAAATCGGCTCGACCCCTAAATGGGAAATTTTTTTTTTTTGAAATATTTCAGACGAATAAATGCCAAAAAATAAATAAAAAATAAAAACCCCTCTTTAGAATTTTCCTATGATTCCTTCTTAAAAATGTTTTACTGTATGTGCACTGCCAGTTCTCGGGTTACGCGTTATGCAGCTTTAAGGCTCTCTGACATAAATACCATATAATATATATATATATATATATATATATATATATATATATGTGTATATTTCTATGTATATATATATATATATATTATATATATATATATATATATATCTTTATCTTTATATATATATATATATATATATATATATATATAACATAACTTAACTATATACGCGCTGCTATATATGCTACTAGGTGTATCATCCCTACGGTTACCTAAATCTGCTTTTTCCGGAAGCTTTGCACCACTTGTCTTTGTCTTGGTAACTGTTTTGACCTTAGCCACTATATCAGCTTACAGCTTTCATTTTTGATAGAAGTTTGTGTTCTTTCAGTTCATGCCTAACTAAGAAAGGCATTGCTTTAATCTCTGTTCGTTTCAAAGTTTTCGAATTTATCCATAATAGGATGATTTGGAAGCATTTAAAATCATTTAATCTTATTTACGATCATCAGTATGGGTTCCATAAGGATCACTCTGGTGGTCAGGTTCTTCTATTCATTCTCTTTGATCGTTGGTCCTCTGATTTGAGGTATAATAAGGTAATAAGCTATTTTTGTTTGTTTGTTTGTTTTTTGTTTTTTGAGAGAGTGGGTGGAGGGGATATGGATTCCATTCCACAACCTCAGTTTTTTCTTTTCTACTAAGACTTGCCTTCCTGCGTGGTATTGTATATGTAGCCTGCAGACTTATCAATTCCCGAAAGACAGGCAAACATTTACTGCTCTCTATTCAGTGAGTACTCAATTATACATATTTCCTCGTGGAAGAATCCTCCCTCCTCCCTCTCTCCCTACTCTCTCCCTCTTTCTCTCTCTCCCTTTCTCTTAATTATCATCTTATCCCTCCACCTGCGTACTGCGTATGTCCACCCCCCTACCTTCAAGATTTAAATTAATCTGCCTCCCCCAAAAAACATTTCCTTCACGTTCCTTCAGACTTTAAACGCAATCTTTCTGAAAGTAATTCTATATATGACTTTTTAGAGCGTCGATAATTTTCTCCATATGTCGAATGGTCCACCGTGTGTGTGTGTTGTGTGTGTGTCTGTGTCTGTGTTGTGTGTGTTTCCTGTGGTGTGTGTGTGTGTAGGTGCGCGGCCGCGCCTCGCAAATGGTGTGTGTTTTATCTTCATAATAAGACCTTCAAATAAAATGCATCTAATAGCAGATGTGATTATGTGATTAAGGATTTGTTTACAGCGATTTGGGAACTATTATAATACGATACAAACTGAGGTAGTGTAATTTTGGCATTAAAGGATGCAGTGTGACCTCTTGGTTTTGGTAGGTTGGGTCTTGACTGTAGGTTGGCCCGAGCACCGGTATTTTGTGCACCGCACTGGCACTCTATGTTTCAATGCGTACGCTCTGTATTAAAAATATGCAACCGCATTCACGGGTACATTCGGATTTGTTTATGGACGGAGACCGACTTTGACACCAAAAATGTGCGCACACGTAGACCCGTTCACCCCGCCGCATCCGCTATCCGCACCTGAGCCGTAGCCAACCCTAGTCTTAAGTAGGGTGTACCGGAAACTGAAATTTCGGTTTCCGTGCCGAACCGGAACTTAGCCGGAATCACAAAAAAAATTCCGGCGGAACCGGAATTTCTAATGAACTTTCTTTTAACTCTAAAAAGAAATGTAAAAAAATAATTTTATATAACTTTCGATATAAAATCTTATAATATATATATATATATATATTATATATATATATATATAGGGTATATATTATATATATATAATATATATAATACTATAATATAGGGTAATATAATAAATAACGTGTACTATATAGGATATAACCTTATATATATATTTTGAGTATTATGGAATTATTATATGTATAATGATATGTATTATGTAGATATAATATTAGGTTGTATATATATATTAATATTAATTACTTTATAATAGATATATAGTATAGGTATTAGGGTATTATAGTAATATATATATATATAGCTCTAGATATTATATATATATATTATATCGCATGTTACTCGTTATCTATATCATATATAATATTATATATATAATAAGTATATTTATATATCAGTATAGGTATCGTTTTATAGGATAGGTTAGTGACACCATGTGATAAAAATGACGCCACATTTGAAAAATTGTTGGAATTAAAGGTTGATTTTTCTGATCTTTTACTCGATATTTGTCGCGTGTCTCCAAATCTAGAAAATGTCGTTGCGTTTTTCGACTGGCAACACTTCGATCCTTGCAGAATTTATAATCTTTTTGATATTACTCGTTCTTTGAAAAGAGGAGTAGTAGAATTTAATTTCGATAAATGCTTGCTATATAAAAAAAAGGGTTACAGATCCTATTGGGAATGCGCTAATCCTACGCACAGAACTAATCTCAGCCGACTATTATGGCCCGAAGAGCATATCAGGAGTGCAAAAAATGTGGCGTTAGTAAAAGGGAGAAATTCCTGTATTTTCTCAGGATTCTAGAACATTTCGACGAACCCAAAATAGAGCTGAAAGATGCGAATCCGTGAAATAACGTGAGTTTTGATGGATTAAATTTTCTTCCCGCCGAATAACATTTGCCGTAATTCCAAGTTGACCCCAATCAACATTTGCAATTGCACTTCAGAAAATATAAATAAATTTTATGTGACATT
>JABUQX010047087.1:12500-31284 GCA_015478945.1 Trachelipus rathkii
ATGTGGCTTGTGGTCTTTAATTGTCTTATTTAAATTTAATATTGATTATATTATATTTAATATAGTTGTTGTTTAATCAATATGCTGTACAGCAATAGTTGTTTTATTAATTTTATTCACTTTGATAGAAATATTATATTAAACAGAAAGTGTTAAAGTTAATCGAATATCTTAATGAAAAATTTATTTATTGCAATAAGTAAGTTAGGTACAATTTATATAAAGGTAGGATTATGACAAGTATATAGTACATATTGATAAATAGGTAGGGTTAGGGTATTTAGTTTATGCCTTGGTATAAGTGTAGGTGGTTAGGTTAGTTAGTTGTATTATTATTAGGTTAGGTAGTAGGGTTTCGGTAGGTGATAGAGTCTTTATGAAACCCAATCATTTGGAAATATAATCTAGCTAATATCACTATAAAAAAAAATTTATGATCACTTATTTTAAGATATTATAACTTTTAATTTGATTTTCAGTATCTTAGGTAGTAAATACTTATATATAACTATTAGCCAAGATGTTTATATATCCTATATAGACGCTTATTATCTTATTGTGTCAAATTTATATCTCAAATGAGATTTAAATATATTACATAATTAATATAGTAGCATTAAAATATATAACATACTGAATAAATTTGGAGCAGATGATTTTATCTCTAAAAAATAAGAACTTTTAATTATATGATTAGATTCTAATTTATATTATATTTGATTTAATATATTACTTACATGGGACTCACATGGAATACACAAAGTTTAAGTATGTATAAGATTATAATTATTTTAACTAGATATAGCAACTTTTTAAAGACTATATATATATGGATATAGAAAAAGATTTAGTTTATAATATAAAAATATAAATAATCATATAGGTATTGAATTTTATTAATTATTCTATATAATAATAATTGAATACTAGAACTTAAGAAAATTTTACAAATAATCTGATGTAGTTAGATTCTGAATATTGTATGAATATAAATATAAATATATGCTATATATATATATTCAAGCTTAATTATAGTTATTTATATATATATATTTAAAGAAGGAAGTGAATATAATAATAATGATTATTACTATTAATATAATAAATGAAAAAAAATTTTCAAAAAGATAATTAACTGAACATTCCATACGAAACTATAAATTTATTCATATAAAAATTCTTCTCTTTATCTATTTCTCTACTCTCTCTCATCTTAATATAATTATTAAATTTAGAAAAATATAATTATAAAAACATATTATGTATAGATTTAATAATTGTAGATTTTATAAAATATATTAATATTATATAATAATATTAATTATATTAATAGAATATCTAAAAATTATATTTTATATTAAATTAATATATTATATATTATATTTATATAATAATATTATATTTATATTTTATTAATTATATAATTAGTATCGTATATAATCATATATAATATATATATATATAGATTATATATATATATATATATTATATATTATTATATATAAAATATAATATATATTCATATATAAGTTAATATATATATATTATAACTTCAAATTTGCCTTTATTTGTGACCTATAATCTTTATGTAATGTTTTCATTTTATTTATTAAAATAATGGATTTATTATATAGATAAAGATCAGCATTTTTTAATAGCGCTTTATTGCATCTGCCAATATTATACACACAGAGGCGCTAAATTTTTGGAAGAGGTAAGATTAATATAAACTGTCAATATACCGTAATAATAAATAAATTGCAGTTTATTAGCGAATAGAAAGATAAATTATAGTCTATGATAACTTGAAACATAATATATTATATATATCAATTTTGATAATTATTTATCCAGCGATTATTTATTGTGTACTTTTATTTTAAGGTTTATATTAGTTTTGTTTTATTAGTATTGCTGGAAATGGATTTTTGATCTTATATTTTGTTGATCAGTAGTTATAATATTTTAATCTAGCTCTGTCTATCTTATCATTAGTTGAAGTGGAATATATAATGATAATAGTATTAAAATTATATATTATATTATATATAATATATTATTATATTATATATTTATATATTTTTATATTATATATAGTTATAAAGTATTAATATATACAATACTAATGATGTATTATATACTAATTGAAGTTACATAAGTAACTACTCCTAATGGTAACTTACAATTAAATAAATATTAGTATGTGGAAATTGGTAAATTTAAACTTTTATTTATAGGAAATACTTAAGGAATAATTAAATATATTTTGGCTACTATACATAAATATGTACTGAAAATTCTTTTTTTACTTATCTATATATTATAAATTTATATTAATTTCGAATTTATATTTTAATATTTAATATATTTATTAGTTTAATATTCTTGAAGTTAATTTTTTTATTAATATGTATCCCTATAAATGAGTGGTCGGTAGTTAATTATATATATATACTATATATAATATATATATATATATGTATTTATATATTAATATATATATCTATTTTATATATATTAATGTGGTGTGTGTGTGTTATTGTGTGTATGTGTATTGTTTATAAGTGAAAATGTGTACATCAAGTAAGGTGTTTCTATGTATTAAACTCATCGATAATTTATAAATTTATTTGTCCCATTTTATCAATAAATATTAACAGGGCAATTCATGGATAGCAATTAATTTGTGACTTGATACAACATTTCAGATAAATATAATTGTATTTGTAATATATTGTTTTATTTGATTTTTTATATTTATATTATTCAATGAATATGCATTTATTAGTTTTTATTAAATGAGCAGAGCACACTTTTTTTTTTATTGGCTCAACAGATATAAGAAAGAATATGGTCATATGGTTCTTACCATTGTATAAGAAAAGATGTTAATGATATTTGGGATATTTATTCCAATATATTTTTATATATTAAGGTAGTAGGTTATATAAACATATATTATGTTTTATTTTTTATTTTTGTTTTTTTTGTTAATATTTGATTTTGTTAGTTGGCATAATGTAGTTCTTATTAAGTGTTGTTTTTATATTCTTACTAAACATTGTGCACTTCACATCTGATGGAGTAGTCGTTGACAAGATGTAGTGTGATGGGTAGTCGGAGGTATCTGACTCGGTCGTCTTAGGGTGTTTCCCGTGACAAGTGGTAGTGGTGGGTGTGGATCTTTTGCCTTGTGTCTTGCTTCCTGGTAAGGGCTTTCCCGGACACCGCTCTTTTATTGTTTTTCTAATACGATAAGCTCTCGCGGGGTTCACACTTGTACGGGGATGTATAAATGGTTCCTGAGATAACCTTGTCATGAGTCATAGTATAGATTACGTCCCGTCCCTATCTGTCAGACTATGTGCAAGCATCTGTGCATCGGAGATCTATCTTGGATTAAAGAATAAGCATTTGAGATTTTGTTCAGATTGGATTATTTTGCTTCATTGCATTTCATTTCGATTATAGATTTTGTTTTTTATGTTGGACAGGGTCGAGCGACGTGGGTACATACCAGGGGCGACCGTTCTTCCTACCCTTTGTCTTTAGGCGGTTATCTGCTATTTATGGAGGAATACGCAGTGATCACTCCAATGTCATATTTAAATAGGACTGGATTGGGGAGTGTTTCATGATTCATCACTTTCAGGCACTCCGGAGGCGTGTGATATTTTATCTCCACTCTAGTCGTGGCATTTCTGTTATGACTAGTGCAAGCCCACTCTGCATTTTGGGTTTATCTGCTTTGCGATTCTATTCTCTTTTACATTTCTCTATTTAAATACAATTTTAATTTCGGATTGTTTCTCTTATCAAAATATAAGAAAAAATATACAATAATAAAATATATTAACAATCCTCCGTTAGAAATATTTGGTCTGAATTTTCCATATATTATTACCTGACTTGTTAGGTTTTCTGTCATATAGCTGACTGTTGTTACTCATTTATTTTAACTATGATTATGGCGCTACAAAGTATCTTATTTACATATATTTATCACTTATTATTTTAATCATTGGATATGAAAAAGTTCTTTAAAAAATCATATAATTCATTAAAGAAACGGAGCATTATACTTCAATATATTAAGATAAAACAATATTTTTTATGATCTTGAATTATAATTATATGGAATATGATCAAAATGGTGTATCCAAGGAGCTACCTGTAATATCGTATTGAATATAGATTATATTGATTGTTGTAAATTTCTATGAATCTGGTTATTTTTTGTCTATTATATATATCATAGATAATTAATAAAATAATTTATTATATACTATTTCATAATATATATCCTAACTTTATAGTAGTAACTAAGCAATAAGCTTCTGAGTATAAATGAAGACGGGGGTTATATACGAACTATTTATGATAAAAGAAAATGGTTGACTACCATGAGTGGTGAGATAACAGTTATGACCGTTAAAAAATTTTTCAGAAGGCGAAACTAGAAGGATAAAAATATGATACAAAAAAAATAGATTTTCAAACATCACATTCTGTGCATTTCGTTGGTAAAAGCAAAGAAATTAACTTGATTGGTTTAAGAATCCTATTCTACTAAATATAATACACTTCTAGCAGAGAAGCACAATTGAAAATTCTCCACATACCTGAGAGGTTATGTTGCAAAGGTCTGCGAGTACGTTAATTACGAATGTTTAGGATACTGATTGAGTGTAAGTTGTCAATAACATGAAATAGAAACAACAACAAAGAAGTTGAGCTCAAATTAAAACGAACAGAATACTGCGAAGCGAAAAAATCTACATGAATAGAAAGACCATAAAAAGGTGCAGTATATATATTCGACTATGATACATTTAGTAGCAATGACTACTATAAATCTCCTCATACACATCTACAATAGGTAAAATTGCGAGGTAAAAAGCAAGTGGATTGAAAGATCGAGAACAACGGGTGAAACGCGGACATCGATAGAATAAGAGCGGACATGAGATAGGATAAGAGAGAGATATTTAATTGAACTTGTGCACTATTGGTATGATTATGGTCTTATATCGTATAAGGTTTAAAACATAACAACACCTTGGGTGAGACTACTGTATCTGTACTTGGAAGCATGACACGACTTCGGTATATCAGGAAGGTGCACTGATAACAGAGTTGGTGTAGATTTATATTCCTCAGTTTTAGGGTAGAGGATCAATTGTTATTTTCACACTCCTGTGTACACTATGGTAGCAGAGACGCAGAAGCGTTTTAAGAAAAAAATCCGGAATTGTCTCACTTTCAAATCTATCTTCACGGAACTTTCAATTTTTATGTGCTGTCAGACAGAGAATGGTTTTATGAGGGTTTAACCTAGTATCTTAGGGTTTTATTTATCTTATTATTTTTAATTGTTTAATTTATTTATTATTAAATTATTTATTTTTAAGCGATTTGTTACCGTTGTAATGAATCTAATGCATATCGTCATTGTGCTCAAATACCACATGAAAAAAAATATATTAGAAGTATTCAAAAATATTACCTAAGTAAAAAAAAAAAAATACGAGAGATAATATAATTTCATTCAATCCGATCTATATAGGAATATGATATCGCATTAGTGTGTGACTTGATCTTAGGTATCAACTCGTATACAGTGAGTGATTATGTAAATATCACTTGGATATTAGCTCTTTATTAACACGGAGTAGAGCGACGGCTTGTGGAAAATAATAATAAAACTTTTAATGATTGCTGAAGATCATGAAGGTTAGCTTAGACTTCGGGCTAAGTAAGTACAAATATTATTGATAGATGACCAAATATATTATCATACATATTATATAGGTATATATATATAATATAATAATAATATAATAATAGGAAATGCCCCAGGAAGATAAGTTAAACCAATATGCGTGTGGTCTAATAATAAATATAGAGTATATAAATCATAATTATACAGAATATATAGAGTGGTAGTATCAAATATATATTTGGACATTACCAAAACAATATATTCAAAAAAACATAGAGCTACAGTATTTTGAAGTTACCTAGATATAATATTATAAAGTTAAAAAAATATAATGAATATACACATACCTGATTTGGATTTTATTTATAAACAAAATTACTATTTATTTTTAATATTTTTAAAAAGCATAATGCACTATCACTAAAATATTAATCATCATTAATTCTTCTTAGAGCGTAAAAAGATTAAAATTAACAGAAACATCTCTCTCATCTTATCGTAATTTCCAATCAAACACCTTATGGTAGTCGGAACCCAGACGTATGTACCTTTTCTCATATTTTCTCGAGATGAATACGCATTCCGATAGCAAAATCATAAAAGTCATATTCTAAAATATTCAAATGATCTTTGACTGATCAATCTAATCATCTTAATACTAATAAATATATACTAATATTCAATATAAAATAATAAAATATAGTTTAAATTTCTATTTTTTTATGAGAATAATTCTATTACTAGTATAAATTATTATTATATTATTAAAATATTATTATTTAATATATTATTGGGTATATATACTATATATTCAAATATTTAATACTCATATACCGTAATTAAATATACTTAAAAGTATTCATATTAAGTAAAGTACCTGTACATTCGTTCTTTGATCGTGCGTTGTATTCTTTCTAAATGAACAACGTACTGGAATATCTCCTTTGAAGAAACTCCATCCAATAACTGAATATTTTTGAATTATAAGTATACATAGTGAAATTGCGAACTTATATTGCGGAAAGATTAACTAACTTGAAAACTTTATGCGTGTTATGGTAATTATTTATATCCTTAGATTTTTAATTGGTTTTCGATTATATGATGTAATAGATTAAAAACAAATACTAAAAACATTCATTGTAAATATTAATTCATATTGATTTTGATATTAATCTATGTAATTATTATATATTAATATTTATATATATATTATTATATATTATATATATATGATTATAGAGTATATATATTTATTATATTTAATATTTATTATAATATATATATATTATATATTACTAATTAATATTAATATAATTAATAATATATTAATATATTTTCATTATATATTAAGTTAAATGTGACCAAGAGTTTGCTAAATTTTTTTTATTTTTTTTATTAAAATTTTTGTGTCAAATTTTTAGTTTTGAATTGAATTAAAGGTCAATAAAAGTATTAAAGCAAAAATATTTTGTCATAAAAATTTAATATTTTTTTTTTATTTATTTTGAATGAAAATTTTATAATTATTTTATAATTATGCAAAAAAAAGATTTTTTTTTTGAAGAAAAAAATTTTTTACACCACTAATGTTATTTTTATGTGATTGTATTATTATATTTTTATAGATTTAAAGGAATAATAAACTTAGTAAAATTTCTGTTACTTTATTTGATTGAAAAAAATTTAACCATTTTCATGGATTTTGCACGTTAATGTAGAGTACGACCTATAATGACTTTTAAATGTTTTGATGTGCGATTTATGCTGTTCAAGTGATGTAATGATTAGGGACTAATGGATTCAATGTGTGATTAAGTTTGTTTTGCTTTTTTAGATAGCAGCTTAATGTTTTCATAAGCAGCACACATTATAGAAACTTAGGATGTCAGCAAAACGATCTAATGTTATTATTATTTTATCTTGTTAGCATGCGAATTGGCAGATAATGTGTATCGTCTGCCCAGGCTTTTTGTTGGCAAATCTTCTTATTACTACTATCTTCTTCAACTATAGTATTTTCATGTTTTCTGCACTCTGTTAGTATTATTTACCTATCATATAAAACTTATAATTCGATATATTTATTACGTATATCGATTCATTATGTTTAATATCTAAGTCCTTAAATTCATAATAACTGTTAATATTTATTATTTACTTTTCTAAAATAATTATAATTGTATAATAATCATGTATCAATAATCATTGTGATTAAGTCGTCTGATGTTCCTACGACATTTACGTTCCCAGTATACTCAATTTCTTTCTTTATTTTAACTCTCTCAATTTACTGGTACATTCAACTACACTTCTTTTTAACTTTTATCTTTTTCTTTTATTCTTTTTTTTATGTTCACTTTATATATATCTTAATGTTATTTTCTTTATTTTGTTGCTCTTCAGGAACAATTTTCAAGCCTCAAACTTAATTGATTGTTATGATATGATACTGCACTTACTATGTCTTAATATTATATGCATATATATATAACTGACTAAGTTTATATATTAAAAATCTATGTTAATAATCAGATATCCGAGGGTAAGTTAAAGGAATATTATAGAAGTTTAAAATAGGATGATCAATGACAAGGATGGAGTTTATAGTACTGTCTATTTGCTACGGGAAAAGAACGTTGGTCGGAAGACGTATAGAGTATAATACTAATATCTTATGCCTAAGGAGATAATTATCATTTATACGATTATATAATAAAAAGATAATAATAAATATTATAATTAATTAATATATCCTATAACAATGATAGCCTAATATAGTATTCATATAAATACTTCAATTTGTTATTAATAGTATACAAAAATATATATATACGGTAGAATTCTGATAATAAAATCTGAAGTATATATATATATATTAAAAATATCTATATATATAGCTATTAAATATAACTAATATTATTATCGGATACTACTTATGATGATGCTAAAGTATATATTGTATATTATAGTATAGAAAAAAAAATATATTACCTATATATATATTATAGTCGAATAGTATTTTTTTTACTTATAGTAATTAATAATCAATAGAACTGATATTATAGGACAATAACCTTGGCTTGGAACTAAATTAATCATTCAACTTAATAAAAGTACCAATATTGGTTTATTAACAAGCAAACAATTAAAATGTCATAGGGAGGTTAGCTTTCGTTCCGGGGAGAAATCTCGAACTTTACACGGAAAAGAAGGGAAAAACTTTATGATACAAAAACTATGATAAAGTATTAGAAACAAATATTTTGGTGGTTGTTGGTTTCGTTTACTTTGAGGAGGATCTTAACCAGGCTGAGTCCAAATATAAATGGAGATTCGGAACGGTTCATTAATGGACCGCATTTGTAGTTCTTCTACAGATGGCTATATAGTGATCTGAGTAAATATAATTAAATATCATATGTTATAGTATAATAATATATATACTCATATTAGTTATATAGTTTATAAATAATATGATAATTTGATTCAAAATAATCATGTATTGAGAGTTGGTATGCAATGTGGTGAGGATTCGAGGGGTTACCCTAAGTATGCCATTGATTGTTTTGAAATCTTTGATTTGGGTAAGGGCGGGAGAATCAAGGAGCGAGTATATCATTTAGGATACTTGGTGCTGGTTTATGCGTTCTTGTTAGAATAAGTCTCTTTCCAATATATGATGGGACATCATTGAGCTGTATATTATATTTAATAATACTCAATACATGAGAGTTGATAATTTACGTTATTTAGGGATGAGGTGTATAAATATACTTTTTAAATGAGATATAATATAATATATTATGTATATTTAGCTATATTTTTTGGAAGGTGTTTTTTTTAGCAATCGGGGTTAATAAGAGGTTTATACCAAAACGTTTTGAAGATCAGTGTCTGTTGCAATACAGACAATTTGAGAGTGAAGTAAGAGGTCATAGAGATCTTCGTGCAGAAAGATTTTTATAATATATTGCTCTTTAGAGACAATTGCCACAATCTTAATAATAAAACAATCACTCTATCTATAAATCTATCACAATATATAGAGTCCATTTTATTGTAACTATTGCATAACCCCCCTCTTATTATAAATAACGCTATTACTACTTAGAATACATTAATTAGTTATCTTACTACATAACATTTCATCAGAACTTTTCTACATAACCCCAGTTTCTGTTTTAGATTCTTCAAGAATTTTCAGTTTTTTATTAACATGAATACTTATATATACATTGATATTAACTTATCTTTATCTAATATAATATTACCACTATATAATAATAATCCAAATACTCTTCAATGATATTACCTTATAAACATAAAAAACACCTTACCAAAAAATGATATGTTATGATAATTTAAACATTTAGATCTTATACTAAGAAAAAATATATTAATAAACCCCACGAAAATGTAAATTATATCAAACGACATCAATGCGTGGTTTGTAAATAAATGCCAATGAATGTAATCGCAATCATATATTGAACGACTGTATATACAAGAAGATAATAAACCAGCGAATGACTAATGATGGATTTACATAAATGATGATTTACCACTATAAATTAATATGCGATCCTCACCGCACATAGAAGATTGAAACAACATGGAATGCAACATTAAAGGTAACCTCTCAATTCGTAACATATAGCAACAGCAATACCACAAAAAGTTGCGAATTATATATATAACTATATTAAATAATACAAATTTAGAAAAATGACACAAATGCCGGGGCAATTATTAACGAAAGATATGATAATGAGTTATATCTCAGATCACGGTGATTGGCTAGAAAGTATCTATAATAGCTGAGAAACTAGTTAATACAATTAATACCATAAATATTTTGATAATTAATTTTGATTTATAAAAATATTCCTTATTTTACACTTCTGAAGATGGTATCGTATTCATATCTCGGAGAATGAAACTCAGTGAAAATTATTATTGTCAATTTTAATTATGAATAAACTTTTACCGGATTGTCTATTAAAGTTAGAAGAATTAATTTAGTCACTAAAGATTATAATATGATCCCCTACTATATACAAGATATTAGTGTCTCACAATATTCTATAATAATATATATATATATATATACTTATATATATTATATTATATTTATATTATATAATATATTTAATATATATAATATAATAATTTATATATTTTTATTTAATTATATATAATACATGATATCTTGTAAGTATGATGTATAGGATCGAATATAGTAAAAAAATTATACTATCTTTATATATATTATGAGAACTTATATTATTTCTACAAACACTCAATCGCCGCTTAAGCGGGGTGTGGTTACTGACATGCTTAGCTCCTAACTATAATTTTACCTATAGTCTGTTCGAATCCACAGCGCGTGACGTCTGCCAACCTGCAAATCGGTCCTGCTACATTGATCATCTTAAGCGATCTCAGACTATTGTGTCGTTCGTTTCACTGCTCAGTAACACTCGCTTTGCAGGCAGCCTGAGGGCTTGCTCTGTCGATCGTCTCGATCTGTATAAGCCTCGGTCTCTTCTATACTTCCAGCAAATCGTCATCGTATATAGATTCTCACTTCAAGTACCAGCTCGAGGGCCACACGACGTAACCTATCTTACAACTGGTCTCTACCCTGCTTCTAGCTCTCGTCAAATCATATCTTGAACAACTACGCTTAAACTCGTATACGACCTCCTCAATCTTAACATAAAACCTCTAACGGTCGTCATTGGTTGGATGTAGTCTATTATCCAATTGTCGTTCTAAACTCTGAATTTCCAACATTCTTATAGAGAGTGTCGTCATTCATTCTCTCGTTTTGCTTTTCTTAAACGTAAGAGATTTGGAGTCGGCCACGACCATCCAACCGGAACCGAGTTAGATGACTGTACAACACATCTATATCTGTGGGCTACCTCAGTTATACCACACAAATGGTTACTGCTGAAAATCGTAATCTTTTAATTCTGAGCTAACGGCCTACTGACGATCTCGC
This sequence comes from Trachelipus rathkii, assembly GCA_015478945.1. Lineage (NCBI taxonomy): Eukaryota > Metazoa > Arthropoda > Malacostraca > Isopoda > Trachelipodidae > Trachelipus > Trachelipus rathkii. Next base: position 24,233 of record JABUQX010047087.1, read on the forward strand.
ATGATGACTTGAAATTGCTCCATGATTATAGTCCGGTGATACTTGCAATTCATACTACACTTAGTTCACGCTTAGTCAAATGCGATCCTCTTCGTTCATTCCACGTAGATCCTAAGCTCATTCTCAGCGCTGTGTCCGTATACACACTTGTGCTCGATTCTTCTCCCAACGCATTCAATGTGAAGAGCGGTGCTACATAAAGCAGAGCTCAATGCTATGGCGGATTGCGGACGCGATAGGGAGTATACGCATGCAATTAGAAGTATAATAAATGGCAATGTGACACTTCATAACTCGAATGCATCTAACACTACCGAATAAGAATCATTACATTCGGGCAGTTCACCTACGAAACAAAATAGATATATGAGCGAGCAAGATCACTTAATGGGATAAGAGGTACATTTGTACTTGGTTGAGATAATCATTTGATATTCTAATGGCTTCCGCTGCCACCCTATTCTTCAGGTAGTATTCAAATTCCTACCGACCTCGACGGTCGTACAATAACAAGCATCTAATACAGTAGCATCATGCTTGCTCACAGTCGCTCGTCCTCTCTCTCTGGAACTACGTGATAGCTATCTTCGTGTAGAAAGGTCTGTCCTTACAATTTGGCTGTCTTGCTAGCACAGTCGTTAAAACGCTGACCTCCTCCATAGCATAAGCAACATCCGTATACTTATCTACATACTCTCTTGAATACTCTGGATCAATACGCCACGACTACCTGGCTTTTTCATACACCCCCATTCATTTCCCAGATTTATTGACATCTACCTGATTTCATCATTTTCCTTCGCATGAAGATCTGATTTAAAAGAACGGCCATTTATATTATCGCCTAGAAGAAAATTCACTACCAGTGTCTGACTACGACTTGAGCCATTCGTAAGAGACAAGGCAATAGACTGACTCTGTAGATACATGCGTAAGACTTCGGACCATCACGCCCTTAAGTTATCTTCCTGCTCCCTCACGCCCAAAACAGCTGTAAAATACCGTACGCTGAGAGTACTTTACGAAGGTGGTACTTGTTGTTAATATAGTAACTATACTAGATATATAAAGTGATAAGTTACACAACTCCTGTTTATTGTTTTTTGTTGTACTCTATTCCCTCAAATAATAACTATAACTTCATACACTGCTCTATATAATAACTTCTATACTTCACTGCACTGATATATAACTAATAGATACTTATTTTATATATCAAAGTACCCTATGTTCTATGTATCATTTATACATTCTTCGTACACGAACCTAATAGGACTAATATGTATTAATCCTCCTGTCCTAAAAATATAGGTAATATATTATCATGTCATTTAACATATATATACATCTATATAATATATATATTAAAACTATTATAATAAATATATATCCTATAATATCCCATAATATATACTATTAACTATATAACATTATTATTATATCTAATATATACTATATGACTTATATATATATATTTAATAATAGCTTCTAAATGATATATACTATATTATACTATATATTATAATATTTATATATATTCAATTATATACATAAATATTGTAATTGTATCTATATAACTATATCTATATATAGATGAGGATACGAACTAATATATATATATTGATGATCATAAACATTATTGTAATAGATTGTGCTAAAGCTAGATATATATATATTAAATCTATCTATATATATATTATAGTTAATATATATATTAATAGTATTATCGGTCACTTATTATAAGATATTATATAATATAGTATTAGTATATATTATACTCATAATCGTTATATACTAGTTATCTAACTTTAGCTAATACTTAAGACATTATTCAATATCATATATTAGTATATCTATATAATGAAATACTAATTTAGCATTCACCTTGTGCTAACTAAAATTATTATTAAATATAAAATCTAAATTATAGATAAAAGGACCTAATATCAGGGCAATACGATTATCAATTATATAGTCAATATATATAAAGCGATGATAACAGTAATATATATATTATATATGTATAATATATATATCAATAATAATATATAGTATTTACTTATCATGTTCTACTTATATTCAATATAATCCTTGATATACATACTTATAGTTATATATATGTATATATTATTATTAAAACAAAACAAAATCTTAATATATTATATATATACTATATATAATAAAATTAACTAAGCAGAGTACTAATGCGAGCAGGTAAGATTAGTGATATTATATAATATACTACATATATAAATATATAGTACTAGTAAATTATAATAATATATCTATTATTACTTCAATAGTATATCATAATATTATATATCATCATTTCATCCTAATCTATTATATTATACCATATACTTATAAGTATATATTAGACTTGCTAACTATAACAACATAATATGTACTTATATGCACTATAGTATGTAATTTATTACTCAGTCTATATAGTACTATATTTATATAAGTATATACATATAATACTTTATATCATATATTAAAATATTAATATATTTACTATATATAATATTATATCCTTTTAATATATATATATATACTTACCTACCTAACTATATGTTATACCTATATTATCGTGATTCTGCTTATCACTATACTACCGTATAAGCTAATACCTTTATCTACCACTATAATATTTAATATATATATATATATATATAATTATATACTATATATATTTAATATACATATATATATATATATGATACGTTATATATCTTAATCCATATATATATTACATACTATATATATATACGCAGTATAATATAGATATATAATATATATTACTAGTACCTCAATATACTAATCTCATATGTTACAACCTTATCGGGCCATATTATATACCATAGTATTATATATATTTCGTATTAATTATATATATATAGTATTATATATACTATATATTATAATATAATTACTATATAGTATAGTATAATATACTTATATATATACCGTTATTGGGTTTCTGTTGGCGCAACGAATTTTTCCCACCTCGTACAATTCCAGTGGTAATCTATCATCAATTTACTCCAATAAAGGAAAATAAAATAAAATAAAGAAGTTCACAAACGGTCATAAATAACCCAATTTAAAGGTAGTTAAAGAAGGGGATAAAACAATGAAATTTAATTCTCTCATTTTTTAATAGAAAGTATATACAATAATTGTTTCTTTTATTTTCTTCTTTTTTCCATAAGTCGATCTTTGAGAATGAAGTTCAAAATTTTCTTAAACCCATTCTGATCTTTGGGGAATGATTCTAGTATAAATAAGGATTAATTTTTTTCATAAACTAAATAATAATATCAATAATATATATATAAACACAACAATATAAGTTATAAATATTAAATATTAAATATAGATAAAAATTAAAAATATATCTAACTCTAATAAATTATAAAAATTCATTCTAAATTATATAATTATATATCTAATATACTATATTATATATATAACATATATATATATCATATAATACTGTATCATCTATATATATATATAAGAATTATATATAGTAATATATATATATAAATATTATATATAAATATTATTAAATATAATTTAAATAACATAAATATAAAAATAATAATACATATATCATATCACCATGCAATACAGGAAATTAAGATCTATATCTACTATAGTAAATATATATATTAATAATACTATATATATAGTTAATTATAATATATAAATATTTACAGATATACAATAAATATCTATATATAAAATATATATCTGAAGCAAGGCCTTAGCAATTGAAAATGCCAGAAAAAAAATTTTTTAAAGAAAATTATTTCAATACAGAGAGTCTTCAAAAATTAGCTATGAACGTGAGCTCCGATCACACTGGATCCTATTTCAAACGTGAATGTATGAAACAAATAATTTCTAAAAGATAAAGTTATATAAATGTGAAATATATTATTGAAATGAAAATTGTAGAACTTAACATTTAGGATTTTTTGAAAAAAAGGGTTGTGGAGATAATAATGCTAACGTGTAATTCTAGAAGGTATACGCTGTAGTCTTGTTAAAGTTACGGATTATGTTTTTATGCAATGATCGTATAATTTCCTCGTTGAAGGGGGTCAAGGGCTGTGCTGGGTAGGTAATTATGTTGTCATGTACTTCTGGTTGCGTGACAGATCTGGTAGGGTGAGTGCTGGTTCTGTACATCCAGGCTAGGTCTCGTTTGTGTTGGATATTTCGTCTGTTGAACTCTTGGTTTCACGAATATTGGAGGTTCAGTTAAAAACGGAATTTATAGACAATTGGGAGATGATTGTTAGAAGGTAGTGTGTGCGTGTAGGAGGTTTAAAAAGTGCGTTTAAGGGGTGAAGATATAAGGTAGGGAGTGCTAAGGTCTTTCGGATAAGACTAATGATCGTAGGATAGGTAATCTAATGAGGGAATACGGTAACGTAGAAGAGACAGTTATTTGTAGTTGATTTAGGAGATTGTCAAAAAGTTTTTTTGGCTTTTATGTGAGAAGAACGACGATAATCATGAGTTTATTACTAAAGCAGGTAACGGTGACAAAAGCAATCCTGAGGATTATTCTTGTCTAAGAAGACGGAGAGCATAATGCGACAAAATTACTTTAAGTAAGATGAATGAAGAATTCAATTTTGGTCTAAAGCAATGGAGGGAACCCATGAGTTCAATAGTGAGGGTGAAGGTAGTTTCCGATGTGAATTGAATACAGAAAAATTTGGAGTTTTATCACCTCTGAACAGGAGGTAAGGTGTACATTGGATGACATCAATGGACATGAAGCAGTTTTAACATTATAAGAGCTCAATCAAATAGTCAAATTTATTTAGAGTGAAACATGGAGTAATATATCCTATATAACTATATATGGAAATCTTAAACAATTTTATACCTACAATTGTTGTGGGGTATATGACACTTAAATTAGCAGTAATTTAGGTTGTTTGTCTTTTGTTATTCTTGGGGCTTTATATTCGAAGAATCAATATATATATATTATATAACTATATATACATAATTATATAAATTACTATATAGATATAATATATTATATATATTATATATATATATATATAATACTAATATATATATACAAGTATATACAAATTTATATAAATATACATATCATATATATAAAAGTCTATATAATTAATATTATTAATACTACTATATATGTTATATAATAATTTTAATCTTATTAATATAATATTATCAGTATTATTATATATATACGATATATATAGTACTTAATTATATATAATATATAATATAATCTATATATAATATATTAGTATATTAGTATAATAATTATAATTAATACTATAAAAAAATATTATAACTAAGATATATATATAAGACGTTCGATATAAATAATATACATACGTATGAATAGTTATTATAATTTATATATATAATATATAAATCAATATATATATCATATAACCTGATAAAGTAACAATAACTAAGAATTTTAAAAACTTATGTATTGAAGGTATTCTTTCTACTGAAGCAGTTGCCATTTTTTCTTTCTTTTCTCCATTATTTTTTTTTTTTTTTTTATGTATTTTTCTTTAATAATAAATTGTTCTGCTGTATGTATTGAGATTGACGTTCTTTTTTAAACCTTTTGTTTCTTTTACTTTTGTGTAATGTTTTGTCATTGTGTACCTTCTGTTACGCCTTAAAGTCTGTTTCAAGATTGGAGTAAAAACTTTCTCTTTACAACATGCTTAATTTGAGAATTCAAATTTAACAGACTTATTGTTTTTTGTAGTGGTCATCATAATTTCCCGCGTTTTATCTATATTAATATTTAGTATAATCAATATAATAGTAAAGTATACGGTTATATATTATATATAATTAGTATATATATATATAATTACTTAATATTGTATATACTATATATAATATACTAAAAATGAAATAACTAAATAATATATATCTATATATATATATATAATATATTATATATATATAATATATATTATTATTATTATATTATTATTATTATAATGAATATAATATTATAATAATTATAGTATATTATATATATATAATTATTATATATACTATAATAGATATATTTATATTTCTCTCTCTCTCTGCCAAACTAATTCTCCTCCTTCAGTCCTCTCTTTGTCCTGATTGCAAGTCCACTTTTTGCTTCGGTCTTGCGCAGCCCGTTCGATTCCCCAGCACCCGTCAACCACTACTGTCGCGTAAGCCAACGCGACCCATATCATTCATCCCTTATTCAATATATTGACTAAACCATGCTCAATGTAATTTGCTTGTTTAATTCTTCATTTAGCGCTGTTCTTTCTACATCACAAACAACGCTCCGCATAATGCTTTCTTTCTTCACTTTTGTACTCATTCTCCTCAACAGCGCGTCTAGCATCCCCTAAGACTTGTCATTTGGACATATTTTACGAAAGTTTTTACTCTATTTCCACACTAATAGTAATATATTAATATAATATATATATATATAATATAAATATATACTGATATATATATATATTGTATATATAATTATTATATATATGTATACTTATATATTTATATATATATTTATATAGGGAGTTTAAAAATGTGCTAACACCAATGTGCGTGCTTTTTTGTTTATCCAGGTGTAACTCATGTAACAGAATGGAATGAAAGTGGCACTTTAAGCTTTGGAGAGAAGTTTGTCCTTAAGATACTATTGTCTGCGCGTAGGAGAGACCTGCCTACGGAAGTGCAAAGAAGCGTTCAACGGGAGTTCAGTAAGGCCAACCCAACATGCACCGACCAATTGCCGCATCAGGAGAGAAATTGAACAGCAGATGGAACCGTTAAAGGGGGTGGGGGTCAACAAGAAAACGGTTCGGAGACCACGGAACATCCAGAACCCGTGCCAAAGGAAGAGCAGTAGCGGGGAAAACTGCATCCGCGATTATCCAACAAAATCTCTAGACTGATGGCTCGGGAGACATACATCTCAAAAGATAGCGTCCATCGCATCTTGATGCGTCTACGCTGGAAATGCT
>JABUQX010047088.1:0-34703 GCA_015478945.1 Trachelipus rathkii
TATAGTATAGATATGTGATAATACTATATATAGTATATAAGATATATTATAGTATATATATAGTTTATTAATAAGATATATATTATATATTATATTATATAATATAGTATATATGATATAGGGAGCAAGGTAGTGATTTGATTGGATGTTGGAAGTTTGAGATAAAGAGGAGAGAGAGCGGGAGAGCAAAGAGTTTTATATGGGAGGAGTTATAAGGTATACGGAGGGGAGGATTGAGAGGAAGAAGGGAGCATATATGTAACCGAGGACTTGAGATAAAGGAGTAAGGGGGATAAATGCGTAACTGGTAAAGGGGGTAATTATGTAGGGTATTAGTTATTGAGTAGTTGTAGGAGAGATAAAGTTAGCATGGTATTGGAGGTGGTGGTCGAAGAGGGAAGTGCGTCGAATAGACTGAAAGAAGTGATTTAGAGGAAGAAGCAAGGTGCGTTGTAGGAAGATGATAGAGGATGGGTGTGGATGCAAATCCGTAGCATATGGAAACAAATGATTGGGATTAATGAGGGAGGAGAAGAATAATTGCATATTAGGATGTTATGGATTTGGCAACTGGCGTATAATATCGGATTAATAAGGGAAGCTATATGGTGGGTGCAAGCGATATGGTTTGGTGAGTAAGGCTATAGCTGAATGGGGAATGCAGGAAAGTAAATGAATGACGATTAGGTGAAAGCGTGTGTAAGAAGGGTAAATAGTAGAGTCGAAAGTATATATGGTTGTTAATATTAAGGTAAGCGGAGTGGGAGACATAGGAGATGGTGCATAAGTGGTAGTGCAGGTTAGGCGATTCCAGTCATAGTATAAAGGAGATAGGATGGAGAATTTATGAAGAAATTAGAGTAGGGGTGACAAGAGAGAGATGGGCCTAGAAATGATGGAGAATGGATAGATAGTGGAGGGTTGGCCTCCCTATTATATGAGGATGATTTGGTTTTGTGTGGCGAATCTGAAGAGAGTTTGAGAAGACTTGTAGAGAGATTATTGGTAGGGTGTGTAAAAAGAGGGGGGTTTGAAAGTAAACGATAGATAAGAGTAAGGGGTTTATTTTGTGAGTAGAGGAAGAGTTTTTCTGTGTGGGTCATAAAAGTTGCCACTTTTGGGAAAAAAAAGTTTTTTTTTGTATGACAGTTCCCCCTTGAAAAAAAATGTTTTTTTAAAATATTTAGATATAAGGGAATAGTTGAATGGAAAAGGGCAGCGAGGATGATGCAGATGTAGTAAGAAAGCTGTGAAATAGCAACCTAAAGTTGGCTGGTGGCAAATTAAATCGTTGTAGGGATTGTAAAGGGACTAAGTCTTGAGTGCGGCTAGAGTTCTGCATGAGGGTATAGTTGTTAGACCGGTGGTTATATAATGTATTGTAGTGGGACTATGGTCTGGAATAAGAGATATAAATCTAAAGTACAAAGTGTCAGATGGACAATCTTAAGTGGCGTGTTACTTGAACAAAAGAGAATGAATAAAATGAGGAAGTGAAGCGTAGTTAGAGAGTATAGTATTGGTGGATGGAGAATGAGGGTAAAATGAAGGGAATAGAGAAAGGTGAAAGTAAGTTGAGTAATGGGTTTGGTCACAGTGGAAGGATAGGATGATCGTCTGGTGCGTTAGGACGGATGTATTAAGTAGTGGAGTGTAGTTTGGGAATCGAACGCGGATTGGAGACGGCGAGAAGAAAAAGAGTGGAGGTTGGTCAGAAAGGAAAAGCAGCTCGGCGCGGAGAGAAATTTGAGTTTGGCAGGAGGCGAGAAGAGAAGGTGGCATAACAGGAGATGATGCAAGGGTTTTGTGAGGAGAGTATGGTTGTGGGCACGTCCCAAGGGATGAGCTCAACCGACACAAGATAAGACAGCGAGGGTGGCCATGGGCGCAGGTCCGTGAAGCTGCTAGGGTGGAATTTTTGCTGACTGCACGGAGTTCTCACTAATTGGTATAAAAAGGGGGAGCGGTTAAGGATGGAGGCTTTCTTTTCTAGCTTGCTTCAGTATATTTTCTATTATTGTTTCTGTTTCCGGTGACATGTTACGCACGGCTTACTTCGGCAGTTTGGGGAGAGAAGGATGGCGTGGTATGGATGAATGATGAATGGATGATAGATATATAGTATATATAAGTATAATATATATAGATAATATAATATGAATATATATAGTATATAATAGGTAATAATTATTATTATATATATAAGGGTATATAAGTAACACGTATATACATATAATATATATATGGATATATATATAATATATATACGTAGTTATATATATATATATAATAATTATATATATATATTAGGGTATATTATATGTATAAATAATATAGATATATATATATATAGATATATGGGATATTATATATAGATATATTATTATATATATATGCAAGTTTCATAAAGTACTTGTATTCGTTACTTTGTACTTGATACGCATGTACTTGTACTTGTGTTTGAGGGCAAATTCTAGAGTACTTGTCACATTGTACTTGAATCAATTCGTAGAGTACTTGTACTTTGTATAACTAGATTGAAAACGTGGAACTTGAACGCCAAGCCTAAGATAATATATATAGTAAGGGTAATATATAGTATATATATATGATATATATATATATAATATATATATATATATAGGGTATAATATGGATATATATAAAGAATATTATATATAATATATTATGTAATAGGTATATAATATATACATTTTTTAATTGATATATTTATATTTATATTTTATATATAATATATAGATATTTATATATATTATATATAGGTATATATACTACATATATATATATAAGGTAATATATATATAATATATAATATATAATATATAATATATATATATATATATATATTATATATATAATATATATATATATATACTATATAGTAAGCAATTTATAATATTTTTATTATTTGATATGTTATTTAAATCTGCTAAAAATTTTATTTAGTTTTTTCATTATTTTTTTTCTTTTAGTTGTAGGTTTTAATAAATTTTAAGGCAAGATTATAGTAAACTTGTTTTAGGTTTAATTTTGGTTGATTCAGTAAGTAGACTGTCACTCCTTTATTTACTTGAGTACAGTAGTTTAAAATTTTAAGTTAGGATTTAGTTTGTTTAATTTTTATCCCAATTTGTTTTTTGTTTTTGTCTTATTGTTTTTATTTGTGTGGTGTAGAGTGTGTGTGTGTGGTAAGATGGGCAATAGTTTTCATAGGCGTGGGCTTCTATTAAGCTTTAGCCAACATCCGCGGCTTAAAATCTAACTTTCTCTCTGTAGAATATCCTCACTAACTCTATATCTAACCTTTTGCTCTTGTCCGAGACTCAGATGGCTAGAATTCACCGCTCTAACTCGTTTAACGTATCTAACTATAATTTATTTCATAATTTCCGTCTGAAGGGGGAGTGTGTGCCTATGTAAACATTAATATCTCCTGGTAACAAGTCTCCGTGAATTCGAATTCTCCTAACTTCGATGCCTCTGTGCTCAAAAGTCTGTTCTTCCTTCTTCTACAATAATCTTGTGCTTGCTGGTTTTTTTTTTTTTTTTTTTTTTTTTATTTTTCTACTGTTCTTCTAACAGAACAGATTTTAAAATCTTTCTTTGAATATCTTACTACCTCTCACGAGACTGTTATATCTTCTCACAAATACTGAGGTCCTCTATTTAGGGGATTTCAATGTAAGCAACACTGAATGGTTGGGGTCCTCTCATACGGATTTAGGTGGGGAGGAGGCTCGAATCATTCAGGCATTCTCAGCGTATCTGGCAGGGGCACTATCAAAGAACGTGGCACAGCGACATTCCGAGATCCGTCGCAACGGCAATTCTTGAACAACCACTTGACCTTGTTTCACGCACTTGTCTTTCTCGTCTATAAATAACTACCTTCGCTCGTATTGGTAAATCTGACCAAAACTTTAATATCTCTTAACTTTAATACTTTCCTCTCCAACTGCTCCATCCTGCCTTTACGTGTTTTTTCTGGCACTTTGGATTCGGGTGATTGGGGGGCCCCTTGGGCGTCGCTTCTGAGCTAAACTATAATTGGAATGACTGCTTTGACTCTGATGCCGCTTCGGCACCCTCGAAGAGTGGGAGCTGTAATCGTTGACGGGATGAGCAGGTTCATTCCTTGTTCGACTAAATCTTTCTCTTCTCATACTCCATGGTTCGATCCAGCTGCCTGTTCTCTGGCTATTCAGGCTAGAGACAGCGCTTATCGGGGGTGAAAAAATTGCTCGTTCTCTCTCTATATCACTCTTGCTAATTTCTATTCAGCTAGAAATCGTTGGCGTGATACTCTTCAACAAGCAAAAGCGGGGCTTGTCACAAACGAAGTGGCTAACCTCCTTGGTTCTCCCTGACAAATCTTTCTGGCCGTCTTTGGCCCAAACATCTCTAAGCAACTTCTTGTAATCTGCCTTTAATCGCTGGCTATTGAGATCTGATGGTTCTGTTGGCTAACTCTCCAACTGATAAAAGGCCTAATCTCTTCGCTCCTATTTTCCTCTTAACTCAACCCTGACGATTCTGGCATTCTGCTCCTACACCTTCTGCTCTCAGGTGTCCTATGTCTTTGGCTTGATTACGTTTGATCGGGTGCATGGGCCTTTCTGAGATCTATGAACGTTAGGTAAGGCGGGGGGACCGGATGGCATCCCTCCCGAGTTTGGTTGAGGGGTGTGGCTTCAAAGGCTGGACGCTGCCCTCGTTCAAGCTATATTCCTCTATGTCTGCATCGCTAACAGCTTTTCCCACTCAGTGTTGAAGCACGCACTGTCCAACCCTATTCGAAAAAGGAAGCCGCTCTGATCCTTCTTAACTATCGCCCTATAGCTCTACCCTGTATTCTATCTAAGATGCTTTGTTGAAGACCTTCTCAACCCTCACTTCTTAGAACATCTGGGAATCTTCATATCTCTTCTGTTGCCGATCGTGCCAGTACGGGTTTTCGGCGTTCGAGTCTACTGGTGATATACTTTCTCTATTTAACCGATTTATGGTTTTCGCTCTTAGGAACTAAGGGGAGAATTGCGTGGTGGCGCTTGAGGCATATTCCAAAAGCATTTGAACGAGAGGTTATGGCTGCGTCACTGTCATAGCAAGGCTGCGCCCTCCTTTGGGTTCCTTCCTTCTCTTTGCTTACTTATGTGCTAGCTTTCTCTTTTAAGTCGCTCAATATCGGCTGTGGTTGATGGGAGGCGACTTTCTTCTCTTATTTCTGTTAATAGGGTAGGTGTTTCCTCAAGGTCTCTGTCTTATCGTCCCTACTTTATTCTTCTTATTGGCGATTAATGAGCTTCTCACTGCACATCTAGAATCTAATTTCCACTTCTATGTCCGATGACATCGACCCTTCATTCTTGTAACTCATTTTTCAATTTGCTCCTCTATGTTAAAACTTCTACTAGCCACAGTTCAGGCAGCCCAGTGCCTTATCTTGTTTTTAATTACTAGGGTTAAGTAATAGACGGGATTCGGTTGTAATGGAGGAGTCTGGTCAATTTTGATTGGTTTAGGAAGCTGGCATTAGATGAAGATTTTCTGTCTCTCTGTGAAAATTGACTGGGTGTTCGTCTCGAAACTTCGCATAGAGCAATGTGTTCAATTTTGAGGTCTCGTATACAACCCAACTCCGTGCGAAAAATATCCATATTTCACAGTCAGCATCGGGAAGTGTTCACATATTTCCAGCAACTTCACAAGAGTAGCTCACGCACCTTCAGGACGTAGCTGGATAAAGAGCAATTCTACGACCGCTTCAATAACTTTAAATAATGCTCTCATTTCGAAGGCACGGGAGATTTGAACTCTCAGTTTTCAGTACTCTTATTGAGCGAAGGATAGTTCGTAATGTTTTACAACATCTTCTTGGGTGTGAACCATAAATTACAATAATTTTTGGTGGCGCGTATAGAAGACCACTTCACATCAGATTTTTAGCTTTTGCGTGTGTTGTGAGGAACGATAGGTTTCCGTGCGATCAGAAAAGATTTACATGAGTGAAGGAGGAGATAGATCTAGAGCAGTAATCTCCTTTTGAGAGGGACACATCGCGCGAAGTTTATTTTTAACAGTTAATAATTAAAACCGTACAGTTATAACGTTACAGAGTCTATTTCTCCTCAGCCTACAATCAGCAGAAGATATTGTCTCGACATTTTGCCGAAGGAACGCCTTAGTTGATCAATAAGTGAAGATGTGACTGTATACGGAGCAATACTCTGGGGCGCAGAGGATAGCGCGGGATGGTTTTGTGTTGAGAGCAGTGGGCGGCTATGCCATATATCTTGTGATTTCACTAATGCGGTGTTTCGGAAGTTATGATACAAAGCGCCCGACAACCGCAAGTGGTCTATATCACCACGTGTAGTTCTTGTTCTCTTTGATGGCGCGAGATAAATTCAGATAACACTCGGTTTTTATAATAGGAAAGCTCATATTCTATCGTGTTCACCATATATGAGCGTTCAGCGGCTGGGCGAAAACCTGTGGTAGGCTTTTGTGTGTGTGTTCTACTAGGTGGAGGCCGCAGTAGTGTTGCAAGGGGATGTATCTGTTAGCGAGTATATTCTTGCATTTGGGACTCGCGTTGACCACGCGCATCGTTATAACAACGGAGCCTTTCGGTAGAGGAGACGGGAACTTATATTGCGGTGATTGCTGTGTGTCCTGGGTTGGCAGGACGTTTTTTTAGTGTTCGAGACTGTTAGTTATACTGGCAAGAGGGTCTAGTGATGGTGCGTTGGTCGGTTGTTCCTGGTGCATATTTAGTCGCTTTGTTGCGCGGACATCAACTGTTTGTGGAGATTCTGCTTCTGGGGCATTACTTTCCCTAGCATGTTTTCGGTGGGCGTGAGGTGATAGTGAATTTTACGTTATACCTCCTCGATGTCATTTTAAGGCCTGACGTATCTAGTTGTGGATACATGCTAGAGTGAGTGAATTGAGCGGTGCCAGCGCTCGGATTTTGGAATGCTTATCTACTTCAGCTCTGCACCAACCACACAACATCTCGGCGGGACAGGCGGATACTTTTTGCACATTAGCTCGGCTGCGCCCTGGCCTCGCTTAGTGTGTTGCTGTAAGGATCATCATGAGAGCTGAAAAAGGAAACACACTATAGTTAATACGTATATTCCAAGGGCAAAGATCAATTAGGTATATATACTCTAGGGTAGGGGGCGAAGGGTTAGGGGAGGAGGAGAGTTATTGACCTAGATATTTCGTGTTCAGGGATGTGTTTGGTTTATGATCGGAAAAAATTAGGATGGTACTGAAATAGAGTGAATTTTTTAGAGTGACTTATTTTATTCGTTTTTGTGAGTAAGTTAATAATAGTTTAACTATGAACTAACATCAGATGATATACTTAATGAATAGGATAATAAGTAGCTCAGATTTATTAACTAGTAAGATAAGTTGTTAGAGATGTTTTTATTATGGGCAAAGAGCCCAAAAGAGTTTTGTGCGATACGAGAAATCCAAGTAGGCTGTTGAGCGACACTCTTCGCGTGTGGATGCTATCGCTAGATAGAACGACGACTTTAGCTTAGGACAGGTGGCGTTGAACAGGAGGGCACAGGCCGAGAGGCAGCTGCAACGATAGTCAAGACATCATAGTTTTTTCTGTGAAATTGTATTTTATTCTATGTCTGTGATTTGATATAGGCGCAGAGATTGATTGAGATTAACGAGTAATTTTTCCCAACCCCAGAATTAATAACCTGGTTAATGTGATCTTCAGTGCTTAGCATTGGGTCCGCGTAGATGGCCGATATTTGATCTTATTTTGTGTAATTTGTCAGATGGATGAAAAGGAAAATGGGTTTGACAGTTTCACGACAAATAGCTACAATATGTGTCATAGAAAGTGCCTCATTGATAATTTTCGCATTGGTAATCACTGTATTACATGACTTAAACCACTTAATTGACAGAAATTGCTGTGCAATGACTGTCCTCTATATCATTGAGTTCGACAAAGAGAGGCTAAGTCATTTCAAATTATTAGTTTTATGCGGTAGAAGGCGACGCAAAGGACCCTCGGCTTGCAATCGGTCTTGCTCTGCCGATACGAGAACGTCTGTAGAGAAAATAGAGAGACACGATTCCGCGGAGGAAAGATAGGAAGGGACTTTGTGCTGAGAGAGAAACACGTATATTTTCAAAGTTGAGGACATGAGGTATATTATAGTTTCTTTCTGGTCACAGATTTGTAACCATTAAATAATGCAGAGGACAGAAGGAATACCATGCGACAGTTCACAACAAGCAGACTAGCACTTCGAGGAGTATGTGTTTTATATTTTGATTGCACAGAAGTGAAAGTTGCGTTTTGAGAAAAATGACTTCAGTCCTTTCAAGTTGTGTTTTCAAGACTGTATAATTTTGTCTGTGTGCAAGAATACAGATTTCTTAACAAGATATGTGTATATTGTTTGGCATTATTTATTTTTTGTAGAAATTATAAGTTTAAATGTTCTCTCATCACTCAGGTATACGTGAGTTTAGTGGATGAGATATTTAGTATATAAGTATTTTATTTATATTCGGGCTTACCCTCATAAACTCATTAATATTAAGGTATTAATATTTTAGGGTAGGTAAACACAGAAAACCATTTTCAGTTGATTTAAAGTTACATTTTGTGTGTGAAAAAAATTTTCATATAAATTAGAGTGGATCATTAACTATATAATTTATAATTTCTTTGTGAGTTTTGATGATAGATATTTATTAATATAGATTTATTACTGATTGATATGGGTGGTGGTAGGTAATTTATACTTGGAGATGGAGGTTGTAAATAATTTTATATTTGTGCTATATTTCATTGGTTATAGGGACTAAAACAGTATTATGCAGAAGCACATTTTAGAATTTATTGTTAATAGATTAGTAAGTAGATAGATATAAGATATTTAGTGAAGCCATACAGAGTGAGCATTAGTAATTTTTAAGGTAATTGATTGAAAATAAATAGTTACGGGAAATTTTTTTGGACGTTATTTATTATATCAATAATATATAAGGCATATACTACTCCAAGTCAATACTACTTATTTATTACATGAACGAATTATTGATATAAGTTATAGTTTTTAGATTAACGTATATTTTATAAATACTATGTTTAGAGGGTAGATAATATGTATAGTACTAATTATGTAGTTATTATCACTAATAACAAGTGAAGGTCATATAAAAGGTAGAGATTTAATTGGTGATTATTATACTAACAGAGCTGTATCAAAAGTTTAGATTTATTTTATTATACCGCTAGGTGAGTGTATGGTTACCAGTTAATATAGCAGCTAAGTACCCGCTCATATAGCTTTTAATAGCATAATATCCATCTTAATACATCACACTACTATACTTCTTTATATACATCGCAATACTTATAAATATATAAACATAATAGTAATAATAACACAAACCACATAAAATGTGAATATAAATATTTTTTATAAACAAATATATAGTTTTTATAAAAATATTATATAATATCATATTTAAATAATATATAAATATTTCAAATTTTAAAAAAATTATATTAATACTATTATAATATTCAAGTAGATATATAAAAACTTAAATTTTCATAACTATAAATACTTTTTCTTTTATCTTCATACTTTCTTTACTACGTCTTTGTACTTATTACAATGATTCTGTGGTGAGTGTAGGTGGGACGACTATAACACAAACGTCAAGGAAAGAAAAGAATGTAGAAGAGATATATGGTGAACAAAATAGATGGTGAAGAAATTACGGCCTTTACGCTGACCCTTGTTATCAAATTAATTAGTAGTGCATATACTCCGTCAAGATTGAAAGAAATACACCTAAGATGTTCATGATTATTATGGGACACTTACAGTGACGACGAGCGTTCCCTGCTCTTACTAATTTAGGTAAATCGTCCATTTATAGCTTAACAAGTTGTTCATTACCTTGGCCACAGGTGGCTTCAAACATACACCATGCCCTCATACATTAAAGCTCATCGCCTTCTCTCCTATCACATGCCCTTTAACATTCTTGGCTCTATAACGGAACTTTACATTGTTTGCTGTTATTCTAAAAGACATTTACATCATTCTGAAACCGATCGGCACTTTTTCTGCTCTATGCGGTTATCTTCCCAAGTAGAGTCGGTATTTTGTTACATTACACACTATAATCACTATCTTATATATATTACATCTGGTTAACCAATTTCCAGATTTGACTTATACATTCATTTGGTCTTCTTTCCCACACCATGATCCAATAACCATTCATCATATTAATAGTCTTTTTATCATTTATTCTACTTAATTTTATTTTACCACTCTTCCTATTATCATAGCATCATACTAAATGATATGTTCCATATAGGTATAGTACATGAATAGGATACACATTGTAACTTTATTTCTAGATCTTAATATATCTTATAAATCATAGAAACCAAATATTGTTTATGTACTATAGACTACTACTATTTAATATATTTCACAATTTTAAACTCAATATTCAGTGTAATATAATAACATATACCGCTCATGTAAGACCCTTTAATAGCGCACCAAGACTTATTAGTCGCTGATTTAACATTCACTATTAGTCAACGATTATTTTAATTGCAACTCAGTCAGACAAATCTAGCTTTCCGGATGGTCCATTAATACATTAATTTATTGACTCATACTATGACTCTGGGTGCAATCATCCATCCCCCCTCTCATCCAACACATACCTACAATAATTTAAACTCAGATCACTAGAAAAAGAAGAAAAAAGGAGATAAACATAAGTTTTATATATATATATATATATATATATATATATATATATATATATAATATATATATATATTATAGTATATATATAAGGTAGTTATTATATATATAATATATATATATATATATATAGTGGATTATATATATATATATTTAATATAATTTTTGTCGAAATTTCTCAGTTGGGTAACGTATCTTGTGAAGTTCAACTCTTTTGAAACAACTTCTTCATATCTCCCTCTGCTAAAATGGTTCTGCGCAACTTTCCTAGTTGTCGTACATCGTGGTTGGTGCTTCGTGCTTATTGTCCACATTAGTTTTTTTATTTTGCGCGCTGTTCTAGGTTGAGAACAAATAACATCTAGGACTAAACATAAAATAGTGAATGTTTGGAGAGCCTACATCACATCGTTGCTAAATATGGCCTCAAATAACTGGAATTTCTGTTCTAGTTGGCCATTGCACGTTGTAGGTGTCCTGTCAATGTTATTCTACTGGCGGTGACATAGTGAATCATGAAGTGCGGATTGTGTGCTCGGTGCTATTGTCTGGAAGTAAGTTACAAGCCAGGCTTGTTAGGGAATATCGATGCATATACTTAGCGATTTGGTGGTTTGGTGTGGACGCTCGGCGTGATCTTGCATGGCTATGTTGGACTCACGGCTAACGCGAGGTTCTCACTCACTATTCCGGGTGTGCATGACGCTTCTCTATGGTGTTGATTCTATATATATTTCGTGTACTTGTGACGTAGGTACGCAGTTATCATTTTTCTATAGGTTGTGTGATCAACGGTAGGTGGCTCGCGTGAATTGACGCTGCTCGGGCATTCCTCCACCACTGCGTCGCACTCGTAACACAAGAGGTGCCTTGTTCTCTCATGAGAATTGTGTGAATATTGGAGATTCAAGAATCACTCGTTGTGGTACCTCCTTCCTTCCAGCCACATATGTTTTATGGAACTCTTGCCTCTTTTTATTTCCCCGCAATATTTAATCTGCCTCTATTTAAGTCTCGCGTCTGAGTCAACCTGACTGAACTGCATTAGGCAAGAATGGGTGGGTTTACTTTCCATTTTAGCTTTACTTTTTTATTTGTCTTTTTGTTTGTCCAATCTTGTTTATTTGTATATTTCTATATGTTTATTTTTTTTTTTGTGTGTCTCCTTTTGAAAAGCATTTGCGGTGGAGTGGAACTATAGCATATATATATATATATATATATATATTTCTATATATATATATATAATAATATATATATATTATATATATTATATATATATATATATATATATATATATATATATATATTATATATATATATATTTCGCCCCAAAACTCTTCTTGTGGGCGATGTTTGGTCAAGGTCTTGTAAAAAAAGGCGCAATCTGACTACTTCACTTTAATGTGCAGGTAAATAGTTTCAATACATAAATCCCGATAATAGGTCCAATATTAGGTGCGCTGTTAGGGGCCTAAAAACGAGAATAAAAAAAATAAATAAAAAAATCCAAAGTGGGCAGACATATAAAAAAATAAGTTAAACATTCTATAAGAGAATCATTACAGTAAAAATATTTAAGCAAATGTTCTCAAAATTAATGACATACGTATGACTTTTCTTGATTAAAATTACATTAAGGAAAATGACTTTTCAAAAAAAAATTTAAAAAATTTTCTTAAAAGTTAAAAAAAAATATGACACTTTAAATTAAAAATTAAAAATGAAATAAAAATCTCTTCTTGGTCCGATGAAAATTAATGCAAAGAGTTTATAAAAAATGGAGCCAAGATAATATAAAAATATTTTTACAAAAAAATAAATTTTAAGTTAAGACTTTACTAGTGGTTGAAGTGTAGAGTGTAGATGGTAGTGTAAATTATATCATGGTGTAAATAAAAATTCCAACAGCCGGTAGTGTATTCTAATCATTAAACAAAAAGTGGGTGAGGAGCTTGATTAAATTATAAAAAAAATTGGGAGGAAATTAGCGTAATATTCTTTGGGCCGCAAAGGATGTTTAAAGGGGTGCAAAAATTATATAAAATATAAATCTAAAAACTAAAGAAAATATTATACTAAGTTCAGGTACAGAATAGACAATTAAGTAAACAGGTATGTGTTTATTATTTATAGCATTATTTAATGTATTATTATTTAATTATTATTATTCATTAATATGATCTGATTATCTATTATTTATTATTATTATTATTATTTTTATTTATCACATATAAATTTTATTAAATTTCATTTAGTTGTGAAAAAGATAGGGATTGTTATAGAAACTATTTGCTCGCGCCTCTTATCGGGCCCTATTCTCATAATTATAAGAGGCACTCACCCTTAAGACATAGTATTACGGGTAAAATAAATTTTATATTCTTTTCGTACTAGAATATTAAGCTAAGGGCAGCGAATATTTTAAGCAAAAAAGAATTTACATTAAATTGTTTACGATAGAATTGAAAGGCATGGAGCCTTGTAAGAAACGACACTAGCCCGGGAGAATTATACATAACTCTAAACATCACATATAAAAGTAGGAGTGGAAATTTGGTAGGTCACTAATAAAGGAAGTCAGGTGCAAAATAAATAACTAAGTGGTTTAAAAAAAAAGAAAATCGAAAAAAAAAACTTGACCATTCCATTCAGCAATTTAGTATAAATTCTCATTACGCAATCACCCATCGTTCCGCGAGTAGTTATTCTTTAAGTCGCTGGCTGTGGCAAATTACAGCAAGTAACGAAACATCTTATCATAAATTAAAGAGCAGTTTGGTTAAAATATAGTCTTAAATTACCTGTAGTACACCCGGAAAAAAATATTTAATACATTATTCCAAACTTCTCGCAACATCGCTCTTTATTTAAAAATTAAACAATAAAGATAGTTAACAAATAAACTCTTTTGAATAATCTAAAAAAAATAGGAAAAGGAAATTGAGTAAAATTATTATCAAGGAATTATAATCTCCAACGAGTTATAATTTTTGCTAGACGAATTTTCTATATACCAAAGAAAAAATACTGTTAAACTATATTATATTGACGACTGAAATGTAAAAGTTTTTGGTCGTATTTTTTGAAATAAATTTATATAAATTAAACCACTTAATAAATTTTAGCTTTATTTCCAGAATCAACACTGAGGACACGTACTCTTATCAGAGAAACTTTCGGATATTTCCCCCTTCCCGCAACTCAAAACCCATTGATAGAAGCATGATGGTTTTTTGGAAATCGTAAGGAATTACTTTTGGGCGTGAGGAAGGGCGGTAGGAGAGGGGGATGTGATTATGGGGCGTTAGGGACTTGGTCTTCTTTGTATGAGTGTTTGTATTGAAAAAAATAAGATATCAGAAGCAAATTTTAATAAATTGGTACAAGCGGACTTTGAATTTGTGATAAAAGCCCATTTACACGATGGGAATAAAAATGGTTCGAGGAAAAAATAAGAAGAAAATAAGTGATATACAAAACTATTTCTATCTCTCGAAATTTCCAACCTCTAGGTTTATGCAATAAAAATGAAAAAGAATATTGAAGCGACAAAAATAATTATATAATGATAACTTTTACTTTATTCTTTAATCTTTACTTTTTCTTCTGTCTAAAATCCTGTTTATAAATATAAATATATTATAATTTTTATTTTAAAATAAATTAAATAATATTAAAAATTAATTATAAAAAAATAATATTATAATATTTATTATATATAGCTTTTGTTCCTTCATACATTAAGATATCAGGGAATAATATATTATAATATATAGTATTAATGATTTCATATTTATATTATTATATTTAATTAATAATATATATATAATATTTTATATGTAGGAAGAAAACAAAGAGGTAAATTGTAATGCAGTTTTATGGTAAGGAAGGTATGAATGGGGACTAATAAGCATAGTAGTGAATATATAGGAAGTTCTACTTTTATTGTTGAATTGGAAGTGCTGATAAGGTTATATAATGAATGAGAATATAGGGGAACCTTGCTTAGTGTTTACGATAGGAAAAGTTGTTGAATTAAGGTGGAAGGATTACTGGCGTGGATTTGAAATTTTATACATCGTTGTTAATTTGTATTATAAATTTACAGGACTAAGTCTGAGTTTCGCTAGCTGTCTATATATGCATGAGGGTTAATGTTGTTTAGGCCGATGTGTTAGTGTGTAGGTATAGGGTAGGCGAGACTGATTTATGATATGGAATAATTTGAAGTAATAGTTATCTAAAGTTGCAATGTGTTTTCAAGATGTTGACAATCTTTTAGGGACGTGGCTGGTTTGTGAGAAGAGTTTTTGATAAAATGAGGAATTATTGTATTGGTTATAATTAGAGAGTTGATATTCGTGGTGATGAAATGTATAAAGGGAAGTATAACGTTATTGTAATGAATTATAGATATAAAGCAAAGCTCGATTTAAGTTATCATATAGTAGACATATAACGTGTATGTCTATGATATGTATATTTATATAGTATATAATAAATAAAATAATAAGTATAATTGATTATAATACAGGATAATTGTTAGGCGGTATAATGTATAAAGTGGTGAGATGTTGTTGTGACGTACGGGAAAACCAATCCCGGAAAAGAAGGACTCAAAGAGGGATTGGCGTTATGGGAAAGAATGGATATCTCTTCAAAAAGATAGATAAAAAGAAGAATAGTGGATGGAATCTAAGAAGAGGGATTGACAATGTTGACACGGTCTATAAAGGAGAGTGAGAAACATGATATATATTTATTGAGATAATCTCTTCTGAAAAGATATAGGTAGAGGACTATTAAATATTATAATCAAATATGTATATACTAATATTGTATATATAACTAAATTATACATGCCCCACATTGCAAACTGTTCCGAAATAAATTGTATATAATATTGGGATTTGAATACTCACGAAAATGTAATTATTTAAATACTAGTATTTGAACGTTATATATGTTAATATAAATATATAATATATATAATATAATATTAGTAGTAAGAATATTAAATTAGAGATAATATTTATGTATATAAAGGAGTAAATATATGATTATCTAGTATAGTACTTAATTGTTTAATAGTTTGATTGTAGTGAATTATAGATATTGTATTACTATTAGAGACTCATACGGGAATAGAATATAGTATATGAATCATATGATATTATAATCAATATTAGGTTTCGGAAAGATATGAATATGGATAATAGATAGGATCAAGAACGTGGAATAAAAAGTATAAATGATAGTCAAGTGGATGTTATGTTAGTCCTCACCTGCCCAGATGATACCACACGCTGCTAATTGCATTAATACCATATATATCCCTAGTGTGACAGGCTTTGCTATTAGCTGAGTGATTTTCCCTCTACATGGGTACGGGGTACAGCGAGTCTCGACTAATGAGGGTGTTAGAGGCGCGAGGTTAGGCATTGAGGTCTCTTTGTGAGGAGCTTCTCTGAGTTCACAAAAAAGGGGTGGGAATTATTTAAATGATATATATTAAATAGTAGCAAAATATTATAGTCATATATAGTTATAAGTTAATTTACTACTATTAATATATAATATGATATATATGTATATATACAATAAATAATTAATTTTATATTATATATATATATATAATAAAAGACATAACTGTTAAAATTTCAAATGGGAAATTATTTAGAATACATATGTAAGAAATAATAATATCAATACGTAGGAAATGGGTAAAAGATAAACATAAAAATATTTGGGCAAGTTGAAAAATGCCAAATGTACTTGGCAAGTACCAAGCACAGTACCAAGTGACAAGAAAAGGATCAAGTAAAGTAAATACAAGCTGGTTTTTTAGAAACTGCAAGTGAAAAATACAGAGTCAAGTACTCCAAAAAGGGGAATGTAACTTAAGTCGCAAGTACCATAGTACTTTGTACATTGAATGCACAAAAGCCTGATATATATATACTATAGTAGTTATATATATTTATATATATATATATATATATATATAGTAATATATAATACATATATAATATACATATCCTATTATATACTTATAATATATATTAAAAATAGTTATATATATACGTCTATATTTAAATATCATACTAGTATATATATATATATGCCGTATATATATATACTACAGTATATAATTATACATTAATAAATATTTATATTATTTAAGTATATATATATATATTTAACTATATATATATACTCATTATATATATCAAAAAAAATTTATTATTTCTACTATTATTACTAGTATTTATTTGCATTATTAAAAATATATAAATATTTATTATAATATATATATAATATATATAAATATATATATTATTATATTTATATATGTTGTTTTCTATTGTAAAATTAGAGTCTTATGGAAAATGATTACAGAAAGTTAAATAAGGGATGGAGAAGTTAGGTGAACAAGTAATAGGATAAGTATGTAGAGGCGCAAGTAAATCGTTATTGTGACCAAGGTTTTGAGAACTGAACAAGATCTGGGACAAATGAAAGGAGCATTGTTAGCAGTGCGAAAAGAAGTATGTGATTGCTAAAGTAGGAAGTAAGAATATTAACAATGATTGTGAAATGAAGAGGTGATGTTGCAAGGCGTTAAAAAGTAAAAAGAACGCGTGGTTGCATTGTAGCTAAAGGCAAATGATGAAGTTTTCAAAAGAAAGATTGAATTAGATAAGGAGGAAAAAAAGAAATACTGAAGGTGCATACATAGTAAAGAGAGGTAAATAGAAAGTAGGAAAGGTATAGAGTGAATGGGCACTATTTAGGCGCATAGGAAACTCTTCTGGAAGGCATAGCGTTGAAGGTTTAAGAATAGAATACAACGGAACTGCTCCACGATAATGGTGAAGAGCCTAGGATTGTGATTGCGTGGTTTCTGTAATTGCATGCGATGGGAACTCATTCACTAATTGTGGTAGAATCGTCTAGATGTTAAGGACGTTCATGCCGCTTGGGGGCTGGTCTGTTCAGGTGAGCACGGATCCACCATACCGCTTTAGGAAAAGTCAACGATTACTTCACGGAAATTTATCCTTGCCCCTATTAATGGAGTTTCCGGTCGCATACATTCCTCAGAGAGGCTTGGTATATGTGAACGATTGTGTGGGCTTCTGGTTCTTTTGCTCAAATAAAGGCGTCTTC
Source organism: Trachelipus rathkii (assembly GCA_015478945.1). Lineage (NCBI taxonomy): Eukaryota > Metazoa > Arthropoda > Malacostraca > Isopoda > Trachelipodidae > Trachelipus > Trachelipus rathkii. Next base: position 17,988 of record JABUQX010047088.1, read on the forward strand.
GGGGTACTGGCAGGAAAGGAAATCTCGATTATCGTCTCTTTACTTCTATAACGAAGGATTCGTTGCGTTGAATTAGCTGACGTCAAATTCTTGGAAGAGGAGGTTACTACTGGTTGTTCAGCATTGTTGAGACAGGTGGTCAAGAACATTGGTAAATTCGTGCAGGTTATAGCGATTGATTAGGGAAGATTAGAAGGGGCAGAGGCGATTTTTAGCGGTTGAATGGAGATGATAGCGTGTCTGATCTAAAGTGCTCCAAAGGTGAGAGAGACTATTTCATCCTGAGAAAGGGAAGGGAGAGAGGGGACGGGTAGCAGGATTATGGGGAAGAGGTTATGAGGTGTGGTTAGGGAAGATAAGGCACGTGAGTCTGTGTTCAGAAGGTGGATTTCAAGTGACTGAAGGAGCTTGATTGGTGAAGAACAAGGTGCGTTTTAGGAGTGGTAGATAGGATGTGTGGAATCAAATTTTTACACTGTGCAACACAATGGGAAATTTGAGTAAAATGAGGATGAATGATAGTGAGATACAATGGTATGTAGTCAGTATTAGTATATTAATAGTGATTTGTGCACAGACTATGAATGAGAGAGAATGATTAGGGATGTATTTAGTTAAGGGCGAGTGTTGAATTTGCGGAAGCGTCATGTTAATTGAAACAAGATGAATGGAATTGAGTGAGATTAGTGACGTGTTGAGTGTGATGAGATAATCAGTGAAGTATTGTATTGAGGTGGATGGAGGTAGAGAGCGGTGTAATGGAAGAGATAAATGGTGGTAAAGGAAGGTATGTTGTGCGAATTCTGTATAGATGTAACGTGTGAGTAGAGCACAGTGTGTGATATGTCTCTGAGTATTATGTCATATTGTAGACTTTGAGTGTGATGTGTGAGTCTATGAATATCTATATGTGTAGATTTAGAGTGTGTGTAGAGCAGGATAAGTGTGTATAGGTGATGATTGATAACATTTTAGAGATCGCTCTAGGATGAAACTGACTGCTAGTGAGTCAGCATTATTTGTGTTGTGCATATGGAAATCTCTCGAGATGATATTACGTAGATTGGTGAGTGAGGTTAGAGTTATAGAAATTGATTTAGTGTTCGAGGATTCGTTGTGAAATGGGTTGGAGTAGGTTGATGAAAATGGATAATAGGCTGATAGATACAGTATTTGGGGTGCAAGGAAGAAATGAGATGGTAGAAAGGTGTTGTTTCTGTGAAGAGAAGTAGTGTTGTAAGTAAATTTTTTTAAATATCAAGAGTATCCATAAGTATGAGAGAAGAGTATGTGTAGTAGAGATGGTATCGAAGTGAAAAAGTATGATTGATTTTGTTTGTGAAAAAGAGATGTGAAAGTATGTGTTGGATGTTAATCAGATGAGGTTTAGGATTGGACTTATGGGATCATTAATTGTTTGTTCCTAATAGTAAACTTAAGTAGTGGGGCTGGATGGAGAGGAGGTGATATGAAAGAGAAGTAGATAAAATATAGAGTGGAAGTTAATGAACAAGACATAGGAATAAGTATGAAGAGCTAGCTAGTAAAGTCGGTTGAATGCGAACAATTGGATACTGAAGCAAAATCTGGGGCAATGAAGAAGCAATTTGTTTGTTAAGTGCAAAGTAAGTTTTATGGATGTCTAAAGTAGGAAGTAAGAGTTAACAGTGAATGGTGAATGAAGAGGTGATAAAAATTATAAGTAAAAAAGAAGCGTGGTGAATGTACTAAAAGCAAATGATGAAGTCTCAAAAGAAGAAGATCTTGAATTATAGTGGAGGAGGAATAAAAAATCTTCCTAATTTTAACATATAAAAAGGAGAAACAAGAATAAATGACAGTTTGGAAGAGAATAATGGGGAATTAAAAAGGAATAGGACACTCTTTGGAAGGAAGCGCGAAAGGTAGAATAGAAAAGGGGAACCTGCTAGAATAATGAATAGGATGGTGCTTTCGTAACTGATGAAGTGGATGTGAGGGGAGTGTGAAAGAACACTTTGAAATCCGCACATATTCAGTAATGAAGAGGTGATTAGTGAATGTGTGTGGTTGATGGTGCAAGAAGGATAGGTATTTTGATGAGTTATTAGTAGGAGGCTGTAATGGGTAGATGTGAGAAGTTGAAGAATGGTAAATCTGGCATAGATAGAATTACTGGTGAAATGATCAGAACCGGAGCGAGATGTTTGATTGGATTTGGAAGTTGTGTAATAAGCGTTTTATGGAGGTATAGTTAACAAGGATTGGAGAAGAAGGTAAATAACACTTATATATAGGGTTAAGGGAGAAGAGGGGAACTGTAGAAATTGAAGGAAATAAAGTTTAATTTGAGTGTTGTAAGGGAAGGTTATGCTGTATTTTTGTAGAAGAGTGCGTCGAGTGACTGAAGCGTGGATTGGTGAGAACAAGGTGCATTTAGAATGGTAGGATGTTTGGATCAAATTTTACATTGAAATAAATGATTGAGAGAATGAGAGAGAAAAAGAATAAATTTGTACATTTAGGTTTTTATGGATTTGCAAACACAGGCACGTATTATATGAGTTAATGGAACGCTCTTAGAATGGCAGTTTTAGTGGATATATGGTGTTGTGTAGAGCCAACTTTCTGAAGTGGAGAATCAAAAGTAATGTATGACGATAGTGAAGCGGTGTTAAGAATAAATGGTGTCATGGTGATTGGTTTAGGATTAATAGCGAATGAGACAGGGTTGTGTTCACTGTCTCCTGTGTGTAGATCATTTGTATATGTTGGTATTTTCTTCTAATTAGAGGTGGTGGTGGCAAGAAATGGTGTTAGAATGAATGATGGAGAGATGAGTGGAGGGTGCCCTATATTATATGCGGATGATTTGGTTTGTTGGCGAATCTGAAGAGAGTTTTGAGAGGATTGTAGAGAGATTTGGCAGGGTGTGTAAAAGGAGGGGCTTGAAAGTGAACGTGGGACAAGAGTAAGGTTATGTTGTGAGTGAGGACAGTCTCAGTGGTGAGTTATGTTAGATGGTGAGCAGCTGAACAAGTTGTCTGAGTTTAAATACTTTAGGGTATATGTTGGATGAGAAGGGCAGGATGATGCAGAGTGTAGTAGAAAGTTGTGAATGGATGGAGGGGCTAGTGCAACTAAATCGTTGGTGAATGTAAAGGACTAAGTCTTGAGTGCGCTAGGGTCTTCATGAGGGTTGTTTTTGTTACTGTGTTATTGTATAGTAAGTGAGACTATGGTCTGGATAAGAAGTATAGATCTAAAAGTTCAATGTGTTCCAGATGGACAATCTTTTAGGCGTGTAGGTATGAGAAAATTGATAAAATGAGATGAACGTATTAGAGAAATGGGTGGTGTGAAGAAAGGGTAAATGAGAGAATAAATGAAAGTATTGTTTGAGATGTTTGGTCATGTGGAAAGGATGAATTGATAGTCGGTTGGTTTAAGCGATGTATAGTGCGAGTTGTGTTGGGAAGCGACCGTGGTGGGAAGACGAAGAGAAGTGGATTGAGTCAGTGAACGAAGGCCTGAAGGAGGAATGTGAGTTGGCAGAGGCGAGAATAAAGGTGCCATAATAGGAGTGATGGCGGGTTTGTATGGGGGCATGGTTGTGCCCACCTGGGCCAGGGATGAACCTTACATTGATTGATTTACCATAGGTGAGGTTCGTCGCGGTCTTCTGAAATCCTGTAATATTTTTTTGTCTGTGATGGGCTGGCACTAATTAAGGGTACAGAGGACAAGGTATGGCTGGCTTCCTTTTCGACTTTTGTCATATTCCTTTCTACTGCTTTTCTTTCCGATGCATGACAACGCACCTTACCCCTAGTTTGGGGAAAGAGAGGTAGATAAACACCGGAATCAAGAATGTATACTATATATATCATATAGGTCTATTTAAAGTAGTATAATGTAATTACTAAAAAAATTATTCTTCAGTTTGGTTTAATACTGTGATAGTTTAATAATCATAAATACATACAGCCTAATACGTACTATGTTATTATTTACTACCTATTTATTTTATATATCCTTATATTATCTTATATATATATATCAATAACAATTTTATCTATATCATATATTATATATACTATTTATATATAGCTATATACTTATATATATTATACTATATACTATATATATAGTATATATATATATATACGGTATATATATATTTACACGGTTAATATAATATATATATATAGTATAATATAAATATATTGGGATAATAATATATATATATATATATATATATATAGTATAATACTATATTATATTAGATATATATACTATATAATATATATATATATATAATAATATACATATGTATATATATATATACACGGTAATATATATATAGTATAGTATATTATATAGTAATAGATGTATATATATATATATATATAAAATATATATATATATATATATATATATTCTTTATATTTGTACTTATGTATAAAATCTTCATCATGGAATATAGTCGACTTATCCTTCAAGTATTTGTGGGACAGCTTTCACAAGTAAGGGGCTCTTGCTATCTTCTTGTATATGTCTAGTTTTAGTGTAGTTTAATTTATTTAATAAAATTTATCTTTTTAGTATGAATGGCAAACTATAATATAATTTTATTTTTATGATTTTGAAATTTTCATTTTTAATTAAATAAAATTTATCATGAATTTTAAATATTTTTTATTATTTTGAAATTTTTATTTTTAATTAAATAAAACATGAATTTTTACAAATATTTTTCTTTTTTTACTCCAAATTATAGTTCTAACAACTTTCTTGAAAATATTTTTATAGTTTTCAAATTTTCAATACATTTTGGTGTTCAGACCTATGAGAGACATTTTTTTTGTTTTGCTCTTGATTTTTTAAATGTCATCTACCTGAAAAACAAGGTTAAGTTATTTATGTTTACAATTATCTAGTTATTTAATTTTCACTTACATTTATTTATATCAATTTTATATCAAAGATTCAAAATCTGAGAATTTTATGATGAGAAAGGTAAAAGGGGTGAGAAATGTCCAGTGTTTTGATGGAAAAAGGAGACGGTTCTGAGTGAACAGGAAAAGTGAAGATTGGGATTATGGAGAAATAAGAACGGTAAATAAATTCCAGGTTTTAAATATTTGGAGTGCATCAAATATTGGAGAAACCATGGGAATTGGGTAGGAGGATGCCAGAGGAGGAGATATGCGAGCAGTGACGGAGTAAGAAAAATTAATGATCGGTTCTAGAGAAGAAATATAGCAGTGACAAGAAAAGAGAAAAGATGGACAGTATGCCTTTTTCAGAATTGAAAGAAGAAGTAATGAGAAAATACAGGATTTTGTAAGCAGATTTGATGTGGCATTGAGAAGGTGTTCTGCAGCAGGTATGGCTGAACTAGGAGAAGAACACAAAGGAGGTTTGTTGTTGGGAAGGAATAAATTGGTGGAAAGTGAAGAAAAAATAATGCTAGGAGCTTTAGACAGAGATTTAACGTATACCAAAGTGACGAGTCTGTTAGTGGGAATTATGGGAAAGAGTTTTCAGAAACAAAAAGGAAAAGGTATGTATATGAGGAGAGAGGATAAAAAAATATCGAAAGAAGGAACGTTTGTTATAATTGTAATAAAGAAGACATATGCAAAGGTTTTGTCCGGAATATAGACATAGTGATAAAGATATGTGATGGATGTGGAGAAAGGACATGTGATGAAACTGTTGATGAAAGATAAGAATGTTAAAATGTAAAGGAAAAGGCATATTGGTCTAATGTGTTAAGGAAGAAACATTGACAAAGAGTGTGGTTGTAGGGATAGGGGGTAGAAGAAGAGGATAATGGGATATAATTAGTGCGATAGTCGATACAGGTTGTAGAAGTGTAATAGGGGAATTGTGACTAGGAGCAATTCTCTCGACTTTAAATAGGGAAGAGTAGAGAAGATGAGAGAATCTGAAGAAAAGGTAGAAGCTACTTATGTTTTTTGGGAAAGGGAATATAAGTTGTCATAGAAATTTTATATCCGATTGTTCTAATCGTAATAAGCAATCATTACTAGAAAACAGAATAGTAGAAGGAAAAATACTTGGTCATGGGGAAGCGGTAGTTTTGGATAAATTAAAGTCTAGGATAGATTTTAAAAATAAATCTAGAATGTAAACATTCTATAATAAATGAAAAAATACCTTTTTAATATGGATAAGAAAGGTCATATAAGAATAAAATTAAGGGAAAAAGCAAAATGATAGTGTATGCTAACACTTGGGAAAAAGGTCTATAATGTGATGAGGAAAAATGAAGAATGCTTGTTTCGATTCATTTACAAAATTCGGCATGCTTCTTTTGATATATTGCAACAGAATGATGAAGATGAAGATTATCAGAGGTGAAGAAGGAAAGGTTGCAAACGTTAAAGGAGATTTGTAGTGCGAAACATGTAAAAAATATAAGAGAAATCCTGAAAGGCCTATAATGGTTTACCTCTAGCCAAATATTTTAATGAGGTGTTATCAATGGATATAGGTGAGCCGGAAGGGGAAAATTTTTTAGTTATGGTGGATTGGGCAACACACTATTGTCAGGCAAAATGGTTGAAGGATAAAAAAAACCTCCAGTATAATGGAATGTGTAATGGAGAAATGGATTAGTTATTTTGGAGCGCCTCAAAAAATAATAACGGATGGAGGTAGGGAATTTCAGAACGGAGAAATGATAGAATTTTCAGAAAAATGGGGCATAGAAATGTTATGTACTGCAAGTGAGAGCCCATGGAGCAATGGGAAAAGTGAAAAGACAGTGGGGATATTGAAAGAGGGTATGAGGAAATTAAAAGAAGATGGAGTTAAAGGAAGAGATTGGGTATTAATGTGGATGGTCAGTGCGAAGAATGATAGAATAATGAGTGGTGGGTATTCTCCCAATCAGAAAGTGTTTGGGATTCACTACAGAGGTAAACATGAGTTTGAAAGGCTCAGTCCTACTGAACTAGAGGAAGAAATAGAAGGAGCAAAACTAAAAGAACTAATGGAAGTTCAAATGATGGTTCAAGATAAGATTCAAGAGAAAGAATGCAGAGATCGGATAAGGAGAGCTCTTAAAGAAAGAAAGAAAGAAAGAAAGAAAGAAAGAAAGAAGGAGATAAAGTTTATTATAAGAAAAAGGGTGAAGAAAAGTGGAGAGGACCTGGGAAGATAATTGGGAGAGACGGTAAAATTGTTATGGTTAAACATGGAGCGTTGATTAGAGAGGTGAATAAAATACATATAACGAAAATACAAAAAGTAGGAGAAGGGGAGGAAGAGGAAAGGGAGGAGATAAGAGAAATGTTGGCAGAAGAGGAGGAGGAGAAGGAAGAGGAGCAGGAAGAAGAAGAAGAAGAAGAAGAAGAAGAAGAAGAAGAAGATGAGGAAGAAGAGGAGAAAGAGGTTGTACCGGAGGAAGAAGAGGAAGAAGGAGAAGGTTCGGTCGAAGATGATGATGGGATTTATTCTATTGATACTAGAAAAGGAAGAAATTATAGAATAAGACATGATGAAGAGGAGTGGTGGAGAAGAGTGAAATTGATGAGTTTAGGAGGTAAAAGAGGAGGAAAGTATGACGGTACTTATAATGTCCAAGATTTAGATTCCGAAAAAGAGTTTTGGGTGGACTTGAGAGAATATGAAATTGAGGAAGATACAGGTGAATTGTTTTTCAGTGAAGGTAAAGTAGGTAACTTACAAAGTAAAGATTCGGAGTACACCAGGAAAATAAAAGAAGCCAAGAAGAAAGAAATCGAGAGTTGGAAAGAAAATAATGTTTTTGAAGAGGTAGAGGAAAGAAAAGGAAATAAGATACTTAAGACAAGATGGATAATTACTGAAAAAGAGAAAGAGGGAGCTAAGATTTGTAAAGCAAGATTAGTAGTTAAGGGTTTTATGGAGAAAGACTGTTTAGGAATCGAGGAGTGTGAAGCTCCCACTTTTTCAACAGAAGGGCTAAAAATAATACTTTCAATAATAAATATGGAAGATTGGCAGGTAAAGACTTTGGATGTAAAAACAGCTTATTTACAAGGAAAAGAAATGGAAAGAGAAGTTGTGATAAAACCTCCGGATGAAGCTAATACCCTAAAATTATGGAAACTTAAGAAAACGGTTTACGGTTTAAAGGATGCAGCGAGGAAATGGTATGAGAGCTTAGTGGAAGTGTTAATAAAAACTGGAGGTAAGAGAAGTAAAATAGATAACACTATATTCAAATGGGAAGAGAATGGTGTTATTTATGGTATAATGGGAATTCATGTAGATGATCTAATATACGGTGGGAATGAAAGGTTTGAGGAGAAAATCATATCGAAAATAAAGAAAGAGCTGAAGGTTGGAAGAGAAGAAAGTAACGTTTTTAAATATCTAGGAATAGAAGTGGAACAAAAGAAAGGAGGTGATATTATTATAAGTCAGAAAAGTTACACAAGAGAAAAATTAGTGATAGGTAAAATAAACAAGGATAATAAAGATGAAAGATTAAATGAAGAAGAGATGACAGAGTATAGATCATTGTTGGGAAAATTAAATTGGATGGCACAAAATACTCGTCCGGATCTTAGTTTTGACGTGAGTTTTTTTTGGAAGAAAGATGAAAGAGGCTACGGTAGAAGATTATAAGGAGCTAGCTAGAGTGGCTCAAAGAGCAAAAAAGGAAGAAATTCAAATGAAAATACCAAAATTAAGAAAGGGAAGAATGAGGTTGGAGGTTTACTCAGATGCATCTTTTGGTAATGTGAGCGAGGGAAGGACACAGATAGGTTATTGCATACGGATAAGAGATAGAGAGGGTAATATATGTCCTTTATTGTGGAAGTCCAAAGTAGCAAAAAGAGTGGTTAGTTCAACTTTATCAGCTGAAACCTTGAGTATGGTGGAGGCTATAGAATGGGGGGAATATCTTAAATATTTGTGGGAGGAATTAACAATTACCAATGATTTTGAAAAAATGGATATTATAGCTATGACAGATTGTAAATCTTTAAGAGATAGCATAAATTCGACTAAGGGGGTAAAGAATAGGATCTTGAGAATAGAGTTAGCTAATTTAAAGGAAAAAATGGAAAATATTGTGGTTAAGTCAGTAGAATGGGTAAATTCGAGGTTACAAATAGCAGATGGTTTGACTAAGAAAAATAATATGAAAAATATAATCGAATTAAGGAAGGCTTTGGGATGTAATTAGGGGGTGAAAAAGCAAAAGTTTAAATTATAAGATACTTGTTTTAGTTTTTAGGTATGTATGTGGGTCGCTTCACAAAAAAGGGGCTCACAAGCTATCTTCTTATGTATATGTCCAGTTTTAGTGTAAGTTAATTTACTTTATACTTTATTTTTTAGGTATGATGGCAAACCTTGATATAATTTTGTTTTTTGATATCTGTTAACATGAAATATTTTTAAGAAGGATTAATTTTATAATTATTTCTTTTTGAGTTTCGACGGGAGTTTAACCTTTTTGACTAACGGAATTTGTGAATAGCTGAAGTAGAGCAACAAAGAAAGCTTTTTTTTTTATTTTTTTTTTTACTCCGGAATTTTTTGATAGAAACTTTCATTTTACCTGTACCTATTCTTTTACTATATTCTATCTGCATTCATTCTGAAAGTTTTAGTCCCTATGGAGACCTTTTTTTTGTTTTGCTTTCTTGATTTTTCAAATGTCATCTAACTGAAAAACAAGGTTAGTTATTTAATGTTTACAATATCTAGTTATTTAATTTTCACTTACATTATTTATATCAATTTTATATCAAGGTCAAAATACTTGGATGCAAAATGGGCTCTGATGATGAGAGTGATGAGAGAGGTAAAAGGAGTGAGAAATGTATATTATATATATACTATATACGGTATATATATATATTTATTATATATATAAATATATATATATATATATATAATATATATATATATATATATATATATATATATATATATAATATATATAATATATATAGTATATATATATCTTAATATTATAATTTCATTTTGCTTTGAAAGTTTAATTCCAATTCTCAAAAAATTGGTGCGTCTTAGAAAAAATCTGATCTACATATTGGCTTCCAGCAGCCAAAATGTATAAAAGATTATATATATATATATATAATATATATATATAAAATATATATATATACTATACCTATATATATATATATATATATATTATTATATTATATATTATATATATATAATATATATATAATATCATATATTATATATATATAGTATAATATATATATATATTATATATCATTATATATTTATATAATATAATAATATTTATATACAGGGTTCACACTTAAAATTTGAATTTGATTTCCCTGACTTTCCTGACTTTCCCTGACCAAATCTGCAAAATTTTTCCCTGACCAGCGTGTTCGTTCTTTTTGGTGTATAAAATATCTATTAATTTATGCAGCCTATTAACTCAGTTCATACATTAAATTATTGAAAACTTACTTTCAAATTGTTCATCATCATGGATGGAATTTAAAAAAATATTTTTTTTTTATAATAAGCCTATACCTTACCCATAGCCGTCAAAGCACTCCTTTTTTTTTATTTTTTCAAAAGAAAACAGTTATTTATACAACAAGAAAATAAATATAAAAGCTTACATTAATAGCTAGTGCAATAGCGTCCAATGTGATCACAAAAGTTCTAATGGGGAGATTTAGATTAACTTTTTCTTCCCAAGCATTTGAATTTTTGATTTTTATAGCGGCTTCTTCTGTTAAAGCTTCAGTTTTAACATCTTTCTCTGCTCATCAAGTTTATTGATTGTGGATAATTTTCTTTTTTCAACCTTTCTATTCTCTTCTTTTCTTTCTGTTTTTTGACTCTTTGAGATGTTTCTTCATATCTCCTATGGCAAGCCTTTAACATTTGTCAACATTTGTTTGAGTGATGGAACTTTTAATGAATAATTTCAATGAGATCTTATTAGAAATTGTGCAACTGTTCTTTGAAGAATCAGCTAATGTTCCTTTCAGAGTTCTCCACTAAAATTGCTTAATTAATAGAACCCTCCTCCTTCCACTGTCGCATTTCCATGCGAAAATATCAGTCCTAATTTTAATAAATTTGCCACAATTCCGCATAACTATTGGTTCTCAGGTGCTATAGAAGAAAAAAATCATCAAGTTCTTAGAAGGACAATCACCATCCAAAAATATTTGAATTTTAATTCAAGGGTAGAAATGAGCTTCACTGCAACAGTAGAGTAATTAGGCTTTTTTCTTTCTCACAACAGAATCTGTGATCAGTTATTGGTGTACCAATGCCTCTAGCATTATAAAGTCAATCTTTGTTTCCCTGTTCGGCTGATGAAAACCTATTACTAGAATTCCAAGATGAGAGCCATTGGACAGGCTTGTACTTCAGAGGATATCTTTCTAATATTCTTTACTGTCATTTGATTGCACAGTCTGTCATTCAGAGTTTGTCATGTAAATCTACGATGGCAAAAAGCTTAGTTGTTTGGTTGTAAGCAGGCATTTTACTGGACTTATGAAAATCTTTCCATAATATTAAGTACAACAGACATTGTAAATCTGGACAAGAAAGAACAAGGTTCAGTTTTTGACGCCAATCCACTTGGTCGTTAAGTTAAGTATTTTTTTTTGCTTGAAGTCATTTTATTAAAATAATAAATACCTTCCACTGCACAAAAATCAAAAATCCCTTCGTCAAACCTCAAAAAAAAAAAACCCTCAAAAAGTATAATTCCCTAAAAGAAAAAGATATAATCAGATTAAGTCATAAGTCATACAGTCTAAAACACATCATGATACCGATCACCTTCAATCGGAAGGATGAACTTGAACAAACTTGGAACTTCTACGAACAGAATAGGAAGAATAGTAGATAAGTGGACTAAAAATAGAAAGAAACAGGATAGAAGTAATTTATGATGTCATCCTGCCCTCCTTTCATCTCACTTATAAATACATCTCCATGTCCACAATATATCCAGTTTTAAAGGAAAAAAAATATCCAAAACATATGTAACATGGTTCCCATGGATCATTCTCATATGTTTTGAAATTTTAAAATTCTAAAATTTCCCTGACTCTTTTGGAATTTCCCTGACTTTCAGCAAATTTTAAAAACAATTTCCCTGACTTCCCTGACCAATTTTTTTTTTTCCCTTTCTCCCTGACTTTCCAGAAAGTGTGAACCCTGGCATATATATATATATCACTATATATATATATATATATACTTTTTTGTTCGTGATAATGAATTTTTTTTTGTTGGACAGGGTTAATCAGGGAAAAAAAATATGTAAGTTTTGAGTCCCAGTAATAAACATAAGAAATAAAGACGACATTAAGAAGGCCACATAGGCCTATCAAGACTGTCCCCTGTCAAACTAACATACGCAGTCATCCATACGAAATCTAATCACAATCTTTCTGGTGAAATTGACAGGGACTGTAACCGATTTGTTTTATACTTGATATATTGAAAGATCTCGATAAGGAATTGAATGATTATTATATTAGGTCTTAAGTTGCATATTTCCAACAATTATTTGCATACATGTTTTTGTGAAAAATCAATTTTGCTAATACTCACAGTTATTAAAACTTTGAATATCCTCGTCAGGTGTTAAACTTACTAAAATACTTAATATATACATTTTAAATGTGTTAATAGTCTAAAATCTTTTATTCTATAGAAAAGTTTGATATCTAGAGGTAAAATAAACAAAGTGACATCATATTTCACCCTGACCTTCTGTAGGTCAAAACCCCATTAACTGAATCTTTTTAAATTTTACCTATACTTGCATGCTTGGGTAAGGTGATAAATCAATTTGGCATTGAAGAGATAATGAGAACTGATCAAAATAAGGTTTTTTGTTATAAAATGTATTTTGAAATGGTTTGTCATATACCTATCAAAAAAAAGATAAAACAAAAAAAAAAAAAAAAAAAAGTAAATTGAAAATGGTAATATATACCTACCTATATATATATATATATTCTGAATATAACCTTGATGTTAAAAGTTTATAGCATACCTAGATCTAACTTTTTAAATAAAAAACATTAAATGAACATTTTTAACAAATTTAAAATAGTTAGGTGTATTGCATTTACTTTGAGTGAATAACCCAATAAGAACTTGGTTTTAAATGTAACAACTTGTATTTTTGACTTAAGGATTAATAATATTTTCCTCTTCTCTATTTCTCAGGCTTTCTATTGTCCATTTTATTTCAGTATACATTGTCTTGATAACACTGGTCAACAGTGAAAAATGTTCTGAATTCAAAATTGTTATTTCCTAATCATTTCAACATGGAGAAAACGAAAATGACCTTGAAAATTTTGAATTAGCTCGTTGTTTCCAGATATTGCCACATGAAATTTGGCAGTTGGTTTGGAATATTTCTGTGACAAATCATAATTGGTACTTTATTATTAAGAATAGAAGCACATAATAGTTATGATTAATGTAATATATTAAAAGAATTTATGCAAAGTAATGAAATACATATATTACCTTTTAATACACAATGTAAATATATAATCCTTCGGTATATGGTGAGGCATGACAACGTTACAAATGTACAGACAGCAATTGGGAACCTACAGTTAGTTGGTCATTTGTGCTAACATGTGGAATGCTGTGTATTTTCTTGTTATATATATATATATATATAATATATATATATAATATATATATATATATATATATATATATATATATATATATATATAAAATATATATATATATAGATACATTATATCGTGTATACATATATTTTTCAAAATATTTTCAAATATAAAAATATATATTATATATAATATATATAAATATATATATATATATATATATATATATATATATATATATATATATATATATATATATATATATATATATATTATATATATAATATATATATACAGTGAATTGTTTAACTACTTATATATATATACTTATATATATCTAATATAAAATATATATATTATATATATATATATTATATAATATATATAGTATATAATATATAATATATAATATATATAATATATATATACTTCTGTCGCCTCTGCACCAACCTAATTGGAAGGGCCACACCGCTTCCAGGGAACGCCGGCTGCACGCACCCGGTGGTTTCCAAACCAGGTCAGAGGAAGAGAAATAGAAGAGAAGTCGGTTCGGGGGCGTCGAGAGCATAGCACCCGCAGAAGGAAGTACTTCTATTGATCTTGAGAATTGTGACATCTGTTGCAAGTGGGGGAGGTGACTTTGTCTAGTTGAATCTATATTTATATTGCATGATTTTGGGTGGTGACCTGATCTGCTCGGGGCGAGGTCCATTTGGCCTCTTCTTGACAGTGCTTTCTTCTCTAGGAAACGTTTATGGGAGGGGGGTTAATAAAATTTGTATTTGGCAGTTATGAAAGGTTATGTGTGGTTAGGAATGGGTATGGTATGTGTATATCCCATGACCTATGGGAGGGGGTGGGGGAATTATATTGTGTGTGTAATAGAATTGTGCTGGTGAAGAAAGGGGGGAGATTTTAGTCTTTGTCGAGGGGGATGGGAGAGAATTTTGGTGAAAGGGTGGGTTGGATTACGGGTTTTCTGATAGAATTGAGTCCTCCACCACTCCAGGTGTGTGGAATGGCGGAGGATGAGTTTCGTTGTCGTAAATGTTGGATTTGGGATGGTTTCAGTGCAACCTGTGATAATTCTGAGGACTGTATTTTGAGAGTTTGTAATTTATTTGTTTTCGATTTTGAGAGTGCTGGGAACCATGCGGGAGAAGCATAGTTTATTTGTTCTAAGAAGTTGTTTATAGGTAGTAGTGAGTGTGTGTTTCCTATCGCTGAAGTTTATATATATATACCGGTATATATATAATGATATATATATATATATAATATAATTATAAATATATAATATATATATATATAAAATATTATATATATATATATATATATTATATATATATATTTCAGGAATTACATTCATGTAGTGATATCAATTCGAGATTTTAAAAAAATGAGAATGCCACAGCATGTAAAAATTGGCACGAACAGTTTCTGTTACAACATATTTTGGATCTGTTACCTTTTTCTGACCAAAACGTCGGATTAACTCCAACCATAAAGCTGCATATTGCGCATTATTTTCGGTATCCAGTTGGAGATCAGGACAAGCACTGGGCTCTCACATTGTCTGCGCCCATTGTGCTGTGCGCTACGCGGAATGGATGACAAAACAAATACATCCTATGCCTTTTGCGCATTCCAATGATTTGAGGGAGCCTCAAATCATGTAAATGATTGCTATTTCTGCATGATACCTCCTTAAGTCCATATCATTGTCAAGAAAAAAAAGGCGACTGTAAAGTACCCTAAAATCTCGTCAGCCATCCTACCAGTACCCATGCAGATGGTTTGCCCATACCAATTCCTCCAGTACAATACAATCGGGAGTCAGATGTACTGAGGATGTGGGAAGTGAGGAACCACCTTGTCCTTCCTCATCAAATGATCCGGATTTTGTGATTAGACACTCAAGAATCTTGTCAGCAAATTGTTTTGGTCAGCTGGATTTAAAATGGATTTAATTCGAGACGCTAGACCTTACTATAAGTCAAATCAAGCTTTAGCATCAAGGAATTCAAGAAAGGAATCTCTACTACCTACATGTAATGATCCACAACAGGAATCGCCAACACACAATCTAGAATAAACTACTTTCGGAATGAAAATTCTCTTGTTGCCCTGTTGTGATGTGCTGGTTTTGACTGAATGCTTGGCATTAGAATATAAGCCAGAAGACTGGAGACTATTCATAGATTCTTCTTAGATAAGTTTAAAAGCTGTATTGCTACATAATGCAATTCTCTTCTTCAATTCCTTATTGGACATTTTGTTGCATATGAAAGAAACGTATCAACATATGAACGCTTCCTGATTGGCAATTAAATAACCGACCATCGCTGGCACACCTCGTGGAGACTTTGAAGGTCATTGCAAATACTGTTGGGCATGCAAATTGGATAACAACCCAAGTACTGCTGTTTCCTCTGTTACTGGGATAGTGGATAGGTCTTCTCATTACAAACGTAAGGTCTGGCCAGCTAGGGAAAATCTCTTGCCAGGTGAGAAAATGTCCAGCATCCTCCTCTGTAGACAGAAACAGAATTCTTATTGCTACTATATTCAAAACATCAAACTTGACTCATAGAAAAATCTTTAGTAAAGGGAATGACAGGTGGAAGAAGGTTTTCAGTACCTCAAAAACATTTCCAAAACTCATGAGCTAAATTAAAGAAGCATCCGTTGGCGCAAATTTCATAAACTCTTAAAGGATGTTAATTTGAGCTAGTTCTTTGCTGGCCATGAGAAGCAGATGGAAAGCTTTAAGATGTTGTGCATGCTTCCTAGGAAATCGTAGGGTTGATAAATACGTTGATATTGGATACACTTCTAGAAACGTATCGTCAATTAGGGTAATATTCACTCAAGATAAATTTCCTACTTCACTGCTCTTCTGACAATGTGGCGCGGTGCGACGAACATCGTATCGATTTCATCAAGATCATCTAGAATGGGAAAGAAGGTATAAGTAAATGAACGCTCAGCTTGCGGACTATGCTGGACAGTGACAAGAGACCCAAGAAAACCATTCACAACGAGTAGCAAAGAGATTCATTCAGAGATAAACATCTAAAAG
>JABUQX010047089.1:0-12371 GCA_015478945.1 Trachelipus rathkii
CCAGAACATTTATACCCACATGTATGTTTAACCGTTTTCATTTATCGGTGGACATCTTCTCTCTCTCATCCTTGTTAATTTGAGGTTATTTTACTCGTTTATTTTCTAATTTATTTTTCCATTAAAATAAAACCAAAGGGAAAGAAAGGTAAAGCTCGTCATTCTTTAATTTGATAAAAAATTTAAATAGTTTTTTAATTTTTTGAAAACTTTTCCCTTCCACAACTCTCAGGAAATATTTTAAAGTCCCTCTTCCCGTCAGAGTGAACAGTATGTCCTGGTATCTTCTAGTAACTTATTGTATCTTCTAACTGGTTTTCAAACACTTTCCAACTCTTTCGCCTACGGGTTCTAGAAGATCATATTTCTTAGCGTATTGGTGTATGCAGAATATTTTTCGGGAGGTGGGGGTGCTGAATTTTCAAGATTTTATTTTTGTTTTTACTCAGTTTTTCATTGTTTTGATCCGAAATTTTTTTTAATAAAATTATAATTTTTTTCAAATATTCTTGGGTGAGATTGCAACCCCTCAGCCCACATTGCGTTACAGAGTGTTAAATATAAATACCCGATTTACAATTTACATCAGCTTATTGTATATTTACACCTAAAACCTCTCCTATACGAGTGCTATAAACTCCGCACTGTTTTTTTTTTTGCTTAACAAATGCCATTTGAAAAGAAAGAATCTGTTTAAAACCCTCATATATATATGCATCAATTAAATATTTTATCTTTTTTTTCTATTTGTCTGAAATACATATAATTTTCAGGGTAGATATAATTGGGCAACTTATGCGTCTTTCATTTAGGACATTTTCCAGGATTGCGATATCAATTGGGCTACTTATACATCTTTCATTTAGGACATTTTCCAGAATGAGCAATCATTTGAGGCCTGCTTATCATACCTCAATTTGAATACCAGAACATACAATTTACCCAAATATGGCTTGCAAATTAAATGGAATATATAACGATCTATTATTATACCAATTAATATTTATAATTAATTATAGGCGTTGGTAAGCCCCAATATATATATATATATATATATATATATATATATATATATATATATATATATATATATATATATATATATATATATATATATATATATATATATATATACATATATATACATATATATATATATATATATAAATATATATATATATATCTATATATATTTGTATATATATATCTTCTTTCATATATATATGCTCA
This sequence comes from Trachelipus rathkii, assembly GCA_015478945.1. Lineage (NCBI taxonomy): Eukaryota > Metazoa > Arthropoda > Malacostraca > Isopoda > Trachelipodidae > Trachelipus > Trachelipus rathkii. The sequence continues at coordinate 1,231 of JABUQX010047089.1, forward strand.
TATGTATGTTGGTGGTCTTTGAGGTCAGGTGGATGGTCTTTAAGATTGCGTTTGGGACAGTGGTGTGGTGGTGTGTGTGTGTGTGGTGTGTGGTGGTGGTGGTGGTGGTGGTGGTGGTAATCGGATCAAAAAAAAAAAAAAAAAAAAAAAATAATAATAATAATAATAATAATAATAATAATAATAATAATAATAATAATAATAATAATAATAATAATAATAATAATAATAATAATTTGATTATATAATATTATTAGGCATATTGATTATAAAGAAACCTTTATTTAAAAATATTTTAATATTTACAATATATTTGACGTTGTCGGGAATGAGTGTGTTTTAAAGAGAGAGACCATGAGGTGTTAAAAGTACTAAAATTCTGAAAGTGATTACAAAGCTAAATTTGAAATAGATTTAAGCATTATAATTGATTATAATAGAGTAATGGAGATTATAATAGATTATATTATTAAATTAGATTGTACAATTACAATATATTATAATAGATATAATTAATTATGATAGATTATAATTGCTTTAGATACATTATGAAAGATTTTAATAGAATATACTATTATAAATTATAATAACTTATAGTAAATTACAATATATTATAGCAAATTATAATAGATTATCATATTATACTAGGTTATAATAGATTATAACAAATATGATAGATTATAATAGATTATCATGTATTATACTGTTATATTAGATCATAATAGATTATAATAAATTTTAATAGAATATGGTAGATTATTTTATAAAAATTTATAACAGATTATAATAGATTTAATAAATTATGATAGCTAATAATAGATTATAATAGATAGGTTTTATTACATTCTTAAATGTTTAAGGTTTATTTTATTGATTATCACGTTAATGTATTGAATTATTAATGCATTAACATAAAATAACATAAAATAATGCATAAAATAACATAAAATAACAAAATAAAAAAATTAAACTTAATGTTCAGTTTAAACCCATATCATATTCATATATATATATATATATATATATATATATATGTAATAATGTGTGTGTGTGTGTGTGTGTGTAATGTGTGTGTGTGTGTGTGGGACTGACTCCACTCGGACTCGGACCAGCACAGGGTTAATCGTCTCGAAACGTTGATTTTCTACAAATTTCATAAAGTTACGATAAAATTCTATTATTTTTTTTTTTGCTAAAATTGGTCATATGAAAGAAATTATTGCATAATGCATATAAGAGATTATTTAAAATTATTTATTAAAATATTTTTTTAAAGAATAATGCTATTTTTCAATCAATTATAAAAGCTGATGGCCCGGGCTTCTCGAAATAGCGGAGTGAAAAACAATAACAGTTACCCATTCAATAGGTTTTATATAAAAAAAACGTAAAATAACAAGTAACTTAAGTCTCTAATGTATATATATATATATATATATATATATATATATATATATATATATATATATATATATATATATATATATATATATTTAAATTATATATATATAAATATTTTACAAATATTTAAATATTTAAATGCTCATATATGTATATGTAATATATAACTCTAATATATATATTGTATGTATGTAATAATATATATATATGTATATAATAGATACTTTTTGATATTTAATAATAATGGTAATTAATTTTTAATATAGATTATTTATTTTTAAATATTTTCTTTTATCCATTGAAACTTAATTAAACCATATTTAAATTAATCTATATATAAGCTAAATGAATTACATTTTATTAAATTAGAAATTAAAATTAAGTATAGTTTTAAAATCATAACTAATTTTAATAATGGTAATAATTAAAAATATAGTTCAAAGAGATATTACATGATAAAAAAATATGAAAAAAAAAATAACATTTTTTATTTTCAGTTAAAAAAAAAAAACTTGTTGCATTAAACTTTTCAAAGGACCTTCTTCTTCGTGCATGATTAAATAAAAAAAAAGAAAAAAAAGAAGAAAAGAAAAGAAAAAAAAGAAGATATCACTTTCGTTCCTTGAGAGTTTTTTATTTTATTTATTTTTTTTAAGACAAACTCGAGAACTAACCTTCATATAAAGTTCATAATTAAAAGAAAATTGTCTTTGTTTTTTTTTTTTTTTTTTTTTTTTTTTCATTATCTTTAGAGACCAAAATGTAATTAACTTAAAAACACATTCAAATATGTTTTTGTTCTTGTATATTCTTATAGATGCAGAGTTTGTGGGTATTTGGTTGTGTATTTAGTAAATTAGAATTAGAAAAAGTTAGAATTGATGTTAGAGAGCTATTCTATGAAACAATCTCTCTCTCTCTCTCTCTCTCTCTCTCTCTTTCTCTCTCTCTCTCTCTCTTTCTCTCTCTCTGTATATATATATATATATATATATATATATATATATATATATATATATATATATATATATATATATATATATATATATAAATATATATATATATATATATATATATATATAGATGTTAAATCTTATAATAATCGAAATTATGTAAGATGTTAAAAGAAAAGAGCATTTAATACGAAGGTAAAGAATTAACTTTCTTTCTATGAACCACCGCCATGTTGCGACTGAGGACAATACCCGGTGCGTTACGGTGAGCTATCCTCCAAAGCCAAAACTTTGGATTCAAGAACGGTTATAAAGCAACCGAAGAGCTCCCTTGAAGGAGCTCGATTTTGCTTCTCTTGTAATCAAGATTTTAACTAAACTGCTTTCCATCATAACACCCTCAATATCCTCGGCTCAACATAACCTTGTAATTCAACTCCCGAAAAAAACACTGCTACCGCTAACTCTATATTCTTTCTTTAACTTCTCTCTCCTCATTATATATATATATATATATATATATATATATATATATATATATATATATATATATATATATATATACATATTTATATATATATATATATATATTAAGGATACCAAGGCTACACACACAGTTTCAAATATTTGAAGATTCAGAATGAGACTCTCACCAAAGATGAGTCAAAACATTAAGATATAATTTTTTTAAAAAAAATCGGCGGATCAGATCGATCAGCTTTAAGTTCGTTCGTTCGTTCGGATTCTTTGCGGATCAGATCAATCCTTTCTTTTTTTTTTTTTTTTTTTTCATCTCTCTGCATATATATATATATATACTCTACTCATATATATATATATATATATATATATATAAATATATATATATATACATTTATATATATATGGGGATGTGTTTGTTTATGCCATATGTATATACATGTATATGTAATAATATATATATATATATATATATATATATATAATAATAATAATAATAATAATATTAATATGTAATAATAATAATATGTATATGTATATATATATATATGGTATGTATGTATGTATGTATGTATATATGTATAACAACTGCATTAAACATGGCATAATATGTATATATATATATATATATATATATATATATATATATATATATATATATATATATATATATATATATATATATATATATATATATATATATATATATATATATATTATATTTATATATATATATATATATATATATATATATATATATATATATATGCTCATATATATTCATAGATAGGGATTTGAATATATATATATATATATATATATATTTCAAAATATTCAAAATTATTCATAAAATTAGTCATAAATTTTCAAGGATTAAAAATATTGAAAAAAAAATAAAATAAAATGTTAAAAAAAAAAATAAAAGTAAATAAAAAAAAAAAAAATAATGAAAAAATTATATATTGTTCTATTGATTAAAAATTGGTGTTACTCTTTGATCGCCTTACTACAAAGATTAGATCAATAATTTATACATCGTTTAAGTTCTCCACTCATTTAAAAGCACTCCCCGTAAAAATATTTTATATCTTTATGAATACATAAAGTTCAATGTTTAAATACTCATATGCTCTGCTCTCTTTCTTTATGTAATATGCTCAAAAAATGTTGTTTTCAATAATAATGTGTGTGTGTATGTAATAATATGTGTGTGTGTGTGTGTGTGTGTGTGTGTGTGTGTGTGTGTGTTTGTGTGTGTGTGTGTGTGTGTGTATTGCTGCTATTTCATATTAATATATATATGTAATATGCTATATATGTATATGTATGTCTTTCTTTATATGGGGGTACTTTTGGACCCCACCAATATTTATAACAAATTTATTACTTTTATTAACTTTTTCGTTACGGGTTATTAAAACCAGTCAATATAATGTGTTCCTACGGAATCATGCGACACAGGATTCCCCATTAACAACAGGATTGCATATCTTTAGTCAGGACATTATAATACAGCATACACAGGTTACAATAAGTGTTTAAAGAGAGCCCCTAGCCCTAATACATGCGCGGCACCTCCATAAAACGGACTTTGTAGCCGACGTGCATTCATCAGCAGTTATGTCTGCAAACGATTGCCTGATTCTTTCCTGCAGTTCCCGAACGTTATTGATTCTGGTGGCGTATACGACACCTTTCAGTGAGCCCCAGGCAAAGAAGTCCAATGGAGTGAGGTCCGGCGAACGTGGAGTCCAGGGAGCAGTGTCTTCCTCATCTATCCATTGTCAAAGGTAATTATTATTATTCCAGGTGCATGTGGCTTAGACAAAGTGAGATGGGCAGCCATCTAACTGAAACCACACGTAACTTAGATTTAACACGAATATATCCTCAAGGGGCGCTCCGAACCCATTCTGGAGGAATTGAAAGTATTTCTGGCCGTTTAGTAGCCGAGCAGATTGTGAGCCAGTAATACCAGCCACACATTATTACATTTAAATTCGTGCTGGTAATGGTGTTCCCTGGTTGCATGAGGATTTTCCTGCGCCCACGCATGACTGTTCCTCTGGTTGTCAGTGCCACGTCTACTGAAGATGGCTTCGTCCGTCTAAAGCACCGACTCTGGGAAACGTCTGTTCGTACTACGCTGCCCGATGAACCGTTCACAGAAATCGATTGGCGTCCTTTGTCGGTGGGCAGTAAATGCTGTACACGTTGCAAATGATATGCATGGCGTACATCCCCCATCGAGCGACATATGTATTATTAGGATCCGTACATATTACGACACAACAATAATAAACGGCAAATTAAGACAATGTGAGCGATGGAGTCATCACACGTACTTGTATATTGACCACCTAACTCAGCGATAGGTTACCGCTTGACTCATTGCGAAGGTACAATTTCGTTGGTTGTCTTTTATCCACACACTACCTCCATATATCACGTCTCCTACGTTAGTTTGTCAGTGTTGCAATATTTAACTTATATAATTGACTGGTGTGAACTGTATCTCCGTAACGAAACTTTACCAAACATACATGCATAGAGCCATCAATGTACCCGTTTATGAAGATGAAGTGGACCCGTTTCATTCTGGGACACCCTATATATATATATATATATATATATATATATATGTAAATATGTGAATTTGAATGTATAAAAATATATAATATATATATATATATATATATATATATATATATATATATATATATATATATATATATTTAACAATGTCCATTTGAGAATTTTCAATGTAGGCATAGTCCCTATTAGTCAGTACAGTTCTAGCTACTGTTGAACCAATCAAAATAGGCCTACCAGGAACCAGCTATTGGACCAGTCACTCAATATATACCAAGTAGCTGCTGGACCATGAAATTTGAGATATTTTTTTTTACTGGTTAGCATTGGACCTGACATATCCGTTGGACCATTAAGTTTCAGATTAAATATATTTGATGAACTATTTGTTCTTGCAGCATTCATCTCATTGTTTCTGACTCTAATAAATTTTTCAAACGTTTAAATAATTTTCAATATTATTTTAATTAAAGCTTTATATTCATTACTGAATTAATGTATGTATTAAGACATATCTAAATAAGTGGGAGATTATTGCATATAATTATTCATAACCGACAGTAAATATGGTTAATATAATACATTTCTCTTCAAACATTAAAGATTCAAATGCATGGCATGTGTACATTTGTCTACGACAGAATCTCCCCCATACCCGGTTACCTGTGAATGGTTGGGAAATGTGATTAAATTAAGAGCTTTATATACATTTAACAGAACATACCAGCTATTAATTACCTGTTATTATGCAAAATTACCGATTCATTTACATTTACCGTAACATATGTCGATGGTCCAACGCGAAATGTACTAATGTGTAAATTTGCTGCACGATAGATTCGCTGTTGCATTCGCGCATTTTCCCGATGGCGAATGCGAGCATTTATACACTTTCTTGGACCTTTGATATTTGCTACGGTAAATGTAAATGAATCGGTAATTTTACATAATAACAGGTAATTAATAGCTAGTCTGTTGTGTTAAATGTGATTAAAAGCTTTTTATTTTTCTCAATTTCCAACCATTCAAGGGTAATCGGATGTGGGGGCGGAGCCTGCCGTAGACAAATGTACATATGCCATGTATCTGCGTCTGATAAATGTATATGTGTGTGAATATTCTCATATTCACATGCTTATAAACGAAATACTATTTTAGTTAAAATATTTAAAGAAAGATCGAGGCTTTTTAACTAAGTGAACAAGATTAGTAGACATTAATACATAAATACTTGTAGAAAATAATAAAGGTATAATAGAGGTGGCTCAATCGGTAGAGCGCCAAAGTCGCATGGCAAGGGCCCGGGTTCGATCCCTAGTCCGTATCCTAGGTATAAATTACATAAAGAGTTTCCTCTCCTATGATAGGGCTATGCCCGTGAAGTGTGAACTTTTAAATAATAATAAAAAAAATAATAATAAATATGAAGTAGCCATCACCGAAGCACCGCACCGGTGCGGAACGATGCTTGGTATATACATTTTGGTGCGGTTTTTAAAAATATAGAGGTGCGGTGAGCGGTGCGAATTGCATTGAAATTACAGGTATGGTTCGATACGATAAAATTATCTGGCGGTGCGGTGCGGTGCGGTGCTGTGTGGTGCGGTGCGGTGCGGTGCGAGGCGGCTCGGAAAATTTCCGTGCTCTGCCAATCTTAAAATGTGAAGCATAAAATAAAACCACACACTAGAAATCATCCTAAAATGTTTCTTATATATATGTAACATAAAGAACATTTTTGAATTTCAGGATTAAATTGAAATTATAATAACTAATTATAATTACTTTATAATTACTTGAAAATATTCAAATAAAATTAAGAGTAAAATTAATAATCCAAATATAATAATATCATTAATAATTATAATCGCTTCTGCAAAAAATATAATAACTACTTATAATTACTTGGTAATTATTAAAGATAATCTTTATATTAAAATTCAGATCTATTTTAATAATTAATTTAGTTAATTCAAATAAAAAAATATTTTTTAAATAATAACGTTTAATTATAAAATTACAAGAAATTTATAATTATTATTATTATTATTATTATGTTAATAAATTCTCAGTCATTTTTGTTAACCAAATGTGTTCAATTATTCATTTCGATTTGCCCAATTTCTTTGACACAAAGATATATATATATATATATATATATATATATATATATATATATATATATATATATATATATATATATATATATATATATATATATATATATATATATACATATATATATATATATATATATATATATATATATATATATGTGTGTGTAATGTGTGTGTGTGTGTGTGTGTGTGTGTGTGTGTGTGTGTGTGTGTGGGTCTGTGTGTGTGTGTGTGGGTGTGTGTGTGTGTGTGTGTGGTATGTGTGTGTCTTATATATATATATAATAATAATAATAATAATAATAATAATAATAATAATAATAATAATAATAATAATAATAATAATAATAATAATAATAATAATAATAATAATAATAATAATAATAATAATAATAATAATATGTAGCTCTTTGAGATTCAGAAATTGTGTACCAAAAATTGGCACTTCACTCATAAAATAGTTTCAGGTATGGTATTTTTAAAACTATTGTTCACCTAATTATTTTGATTCATAGAAATACTGATTGAATTTGAATATTTATTTTCAATTTATGCAAAATTATTCCATACTATTATTAAAAGCATATATTTGCTTGATTTATTACTTTCCTTCGATTTCTTTCAATGGACAAAAGATAAAATTCTTCACATTCAGTGACGTCACGTACGGACGCTGAGAAGGTAAAATAACATAATTTGTCCTTCTTCTCTCTCTCTCTCTCTCTCTCTCTCTCTCTCCATTCCTCCTCTCTCTCTCTCTCTCTCTCTCTCTCTCTCCTCTTATATATATCTTTCTCTCTCCTTTCCTGCCCCTGCTATATATATATGTATATATATATATATATATATGTATATATATATGCTCAGTATTTATTATTATTAATAAAAGAGTTAAGTTACCTAAGCAGCTCAGGGTATATGCTGCAGCTTCAACCTAAAAATTAAGTCTAAAGTTTATACTATTATCAATAGTCAAAAGCTTGCTAGATCTATGGCAAGTAAAAACTTCAATAAAAATTCATTGTAATGGTTGTTAAAGGTAGTGTCCCTTTTTGCGCAATAGGTGGATATAAAAGACTGTGTTGAGAGATAGCATTGAAATTAGGAGTCTTTTAAGCTGGAGAAGTGTTCGTAAAATGGTTCTAGAAAAAGCAATTATATAACCCAAAAAAAATAGCTTAAAAATTGGTTATAAATGGGGATTTAAAAATGAATGCTTGCGCAAAGATAAAGGTAAATTATTTTGGTAAATTATTTGAAATGCAGACGAAGATAAAAGCATTATTACTAAAACATAAGCAGTAAGAGACACCAAATGGAAACATTGCGAGAAAATTTCCATAAACTTGTTAATTTTTAAAAGAGTTCGAAATCAGTAAGTGCAAGTAATTAGTGACGCATTAAATATGAACAGTACGATTGAAAATTAAATAAGGCAATAAGTAAGATTTTGAGAAACTTTTCTTTGTGATATAGATTTTGTTGAATGTCAAAACGAAGAAGCACTAGATATTAAGAATGAACATGATAAAAGCATGAAAAAGATTATGTTCTGATGACGTTAATATTGTTTGCACGCATGAGGTGTGAGGGGTGGACACAAAAAAGTATTACGTGCCCAAATTAATGGAAGCCTTAGATTGTCAAGTTGGAAAATTTTCCAGCAGTCAAGTTCTCTGCTTGAATTTTCCCTTTTGTATGGAAAGATTCTTTTTTAAGTATTCTATGATGGTTTCAATTTGCTCTTACTGACTGTTGGGGATAGAAGCCATTGGTTTCTATCCACAGCAGCCAATAAGAGCACATTGAAACCCTAGTAGAATAATATATTCTTTCCTTACGACAAAGAAAATTCAAGCAGGGGACTTGATTGTTGGAAAATTTTGTTGAAAAGGGAAATATCTAATTAATGTATTAAAAAATAAAGGAGAGATAAAAAAATGACAAAAATTCCATGAAAGCATAGGGAAAAAAAGGAAAAAAATGCTAACTGAATACAAAATATGTTGATCCACAGTTTAGAATCTTTCCTAGAACTGAAAATCTGATATTAAATGCAAAAAATTCTCTTTGTGAACTAGGGCTTATAATAAAGAACACTATCGAACAGAAATCTGGATCTGAATCAAATAGATAGTTCATTGGCTTCAGGAATTCTTTTTTCTAATATCTTATCAGGTGAAGATGAAGATGCCAAAATTAATAGGCATTGGGACTAATTAGAGATCGTAGAAAAGCGATTGAAAATTAACAATCAACCAATCGGTAGAGCGACAGAGTCGCATGACAAGGGCCCGGGTTCAATCCCTAGTCCGGAAAATACAAAGTAGAATTCCATAAAGCATTAAATTGGCAAAAAGAAATAGACCGGAAATTAATATTAAAACTACGGAGGTAATCCCTTATAATCCTTACACAGTTGTAGCTCTTCCTCTCATTTCAAAGAGTGATGACCTTTTATTTTTTGGATTTAAAAATATTAAAACAGAATCTAAGGACATAGTTAAAAAAGGATTTTTTGTGTAAGAAACGGCAAATTTATGTGACAATGTGTTTTTCCCAGTGAGGTCTTCATTTATTTAAAGTAACTTTATTTATATAATAATAACCCAAGAAGATGAAACCAAAAATTACTTACAATTCACATGTCAAATAATGGTCAACTTTCTAATATTTTTATGCGCAAACTAAACAGATATGAAAACAAGGTCAAAATATTTACTATATCACAATAAAGGCTAGCATTAGTAATTTAAGGTGAAAGCGTTGTTTCTTCCTTATTAAGCAAAACAATCTCTTTACTTACTAATTATTATAAAAAGCTAGTGTTTACGTCTATGTTCATAATCATCCTATAACCAGCGTTCTTAACCATAATGTGTTTGACAATGTTCAATTAAAATAAATGTGTTTTTATCTTCTAACCATGTATCAAATAAGAATATTCCTTGTATCTATATGAGCTAGTGCGTTTGCATCTTTGTTGCTATACATCATTTTAATACATAAATTATTTATTATCGAACACTATAAAAGACACATTTCAATAAATGTATTAGCTAGTGTTTAACTTCTAACATGTATCAAATAAGGTATTTCGTATCATAAGATCTAGTGGTTTGTATCTATGGTTGTATAAACCTATTTTAAATATACATTAAATTATTTTATTTATAATTACAAAGATCACATTTCTCATATAAACTATTAACGTGTTTTAAACTTCAACGCATGTAATCAAATACCACTGGGTAAACTTCGTTAATCATAAGATCTAGGTGGTTTGCACTTCTATTGCTGTATTTTATATTGTCATTTAATACAATAAATTTTCACTTTTCTTTATTAATCGCTAGTAAAATATCTTCCTTCTTCTTCGTCAAGTACCAACTTTCATACTCTATTTAATGTCTTACTCTTACTTTCTGTTCCTGCTATCTTCTTCTTCTCTTCTTTTTTCATTTTCTTCTTCTTCTTCACTCTTGGTCTAGAATCTTTCTTACTACTATATACACATAACATTCATTCATCTGTGTACTTTCTTCCTTCTCTTCTCTTTCTTCTTCTTCTTCTTCTTACTTTCTTCTTCTTATCTAGT
>JABUQX010047090.1:0-16692 GCA_015478945.1 Trachelipus rathkii
CGGGAGTTGGGTGTGTGGTTCCTTCATCAAATGCGAAATATGCCGAAGTAGGTAAGGGATGCCTCGTTGTGTAAAAGTTCTTAAGTACTGGAACTTATTCGGTATAGTTCTTGTTTTCACCGCTAAAATATTCCATTTGTTATCTGAGTTCTCTTGTCAAATTTCCTGCACAACAGCTTACTTAGGATATTAATCTAAAATAACATTACATACACTTTATCGATATATATTTATATATATATCTATAGTAATATATATATATAGTATATCACAATATATACAAAATAAATCAATATGTTATACTCATCTTACTAGGAGGGTATCCACTCATATATAGAATATAGTATATAGTATATATTATAATAAGTAGGTCTGCTACTACGGTAAATCTATGCAGCATATGGGTCATCGGCTAACTAATTTTTACTTAACATTTTTTATTATGTCACTGGTTGAATGTAAAAAAATTTACAGTATATGAACCATTTAAAATTCATAAATATGAGATTGTGCCAACACACCACACAGATTTAATTATCCTACTTTTGTTGCTTAGATACTCATGACTATAATATCAGTTTTTTAAAAGAAATAGCTTAACTCATACGATACTGGAGTAGGTTCTCCAAGTCAAGGGTAAATTCTAATAGTAATACATATTCCAACCCTTCACTACCTTCTATACGAAGAAAATATCATAAAAGAATTCTACTGTATCCACTTTTTAAGTAAACAGACCGTACGTGCACCCAAAGTCATCGGCGCCCAGCATAATTTAACACCATCCTATAATTTAAATGCGAATCATGATTATCAATGAAAGAACAATAACTTTACACGCGAGGCGTCGTGTGAAATCTATAAGAGAGGCATATCACGTTCTCACGTTAACTTCAAAATCTCCAACACGCGCGCTTCTCCTACATGAACATATAAAACACTCATAGAGTAAAGCCAAGTGAGAGAATTGAGTCGGCCGAAACCACAAAATGCATATTGGCAATCGGTGACGGGAATTGTCTATATGATCACTAATCATTATTACTATTAGCTAAAAAAAGGTGAGTATTATATATCTAGATAAGTTATAAATATTATATATATCAATATATTATTAAATATATATATATATATATATATATTATATGAATATATCCCTATTAAAAAAATATATAGCACTCTATTATAACTTTATATATATATATATAGATCAAGGGTAATCACACATATAGTAAAATGCTAAATAATAAAATATTAATAACACATATGCCATATCAGAAATCAATATCATAATTATATGTATATTCATATTCTACACATTAACAAAAACATGGAAATGGAATAACAACACAGTTCTTATCAACGAAATTAAAAGAGCATATAAAATGAGAAGAAAGACCTCCGTAATCGGTAAAGACATAGGGAGAAAATGCCAACCGATTAGGCCAACAGTGCTTCTTCGCCATACTTATCGCTATATATTATAATAGATATTATATCTACATATACTCACTCAATATAGTAAGATCTTTATACATTTATAATCATATGCATAACAGAGCCTATATATACATATATATAATTAATTCAATACCTATATAATATTCAATTATTATATTTCATGGGGATGACAAATATATATAATAGCAACTAAATTAATTTATACCTCTATATCACCATTTATTAATAATTACACTATAATTATATCAGCTCGTAAGTGACTCTAATACGGTCGTTATACTACCCCATGCTAAAACGAACCTTGGATCAATAAAAGGCGCGAGGATCACACATCTCTCCAGAGTTGATAAAAGTCACAATTACTGGACTTTTATTTACAAGGGGCACTGCCCCATCCTATATTTGCTGCCACACATCGACGACACCGCCGCATTTATTTGTAGACAGAACAACAACACGAGTTCAGATACTACAATCATAGCTTTCTCACGGGATACACTTCCATGGTCCTTTCCATATTCCATAACAGCAGCGAGCTAATCCTCCATACCTTATTTACCTCTGCATGTTAAAAAGGCGAGTGTTTCAACTATTGTACGACTCGCGCCACCGATTCCATTATCGTTATAGCAAGTCCAACTAGTGGCGGTGTTCCCCCTCTGTATTTCTGACCTCACCAACTCCGAAACCGCCCCACACCGCTCACTCTCTACTCTTCCTCCCTCCCCTCCAACTTTTACACGACCTCTCGATTCATATCTCCATCTACTTTTACATTGTGTCCTTTTTTGCGCTCCTCTTGCCATCATATAACATCACCTATGGCACAGCGTCTTCCAAATACAGATCTTCTATCTCTCTACTCTCACAACGCACAGGCTCTTCACACAATGATCGAACGCGCATAGCACCTGTATTATAATCACCTTACCTATAAGTGAGAGAGACTCTCACCATCCCTTCCCACGTCACAGCCATAAATTCTTAGGACTCGTATCCTATTCACACGATACATTATTCTCCACCTTCTATCTTATGTTTTGACATAGATACAACAGCACCCAAAAGACCCAGTCGCCTACAAATATATCCCCATGGTCATAAAATCCTCTTCCATACTTCCCTAAATCCCCTTTACATTTATACAACCTAAAGCCCACCAATCTGACACTAATCAATATGTGTACATTTTTCTCACTCCTCGGACTCCTTTAACCCTCACCTCTGCACACCAGCTACAAACATATACAGACTCTCTCCCCAGAACAATTCCGAGCTCTCACAGCCTCCCTCCTGCTTTTAGCAACACGCGTTTCCTCCATCTAGCCCGCAGTCTTCTGAATATTGCGAGAGTATTCTGCCAGTTTGTCAAGTGAAGTAGTACCTATTCTCCGTATAGTCACACTGAACTCTGCCTGAAGTCCGCGTGATACCTTCTAGAGAAGTCTGTCTGCCTCAGTACGGTGATTCGTTATTTTGTACCCGGAGGCACACAACAAAAAGGTTCAAGAGCCGGAGCAAGGATTGCATCTAATTCAAATGCTTCTGGACCACGACATTTGGCTGACTAGACACCACTACTCCTCTGATTCAGCCACGCAAACGCCTCTCCTTCCTTATCTAGTCGACGAACTTCACTGGCAACCCTGGGCACCGGCAGACGTGTAGGTATTATATAGAGACCCCTTCGAGATACATTCGTATAATTTAGCTTATATACTTATACCTCACACACCTTATTAAAACACCCTAAATGATTATAGTATATAAATATATGATAAAAGTCACTTATCTATATTTTTATATATCTAGTAGCAATTAATCTTTTTCAGAGTCCGAAAATTTATATAAGTCAAATAACGAAATGATAAATCTCTAATTATACTCACCTTTATAAAATAAAATCATATACTAATCATACCATATCTTCACATAACTTCAACTAGAGATCGTATAGGTCCCTCCCAATACTAGGGATATAAATATACAGAGTAATCAGATTATATATATAGTACATCATAGTTCTGTACTAATAGCTGCAACTAATAATGATTAAATGATCTAATGTCGTTGAGGTGGTTCCCTCTATACTTATAATATCAATATATATTCTATTCCTATAAGACCTATAATAGCCAACACAATATTTCGAAAAATATTTATCAAAATAGCATACATATAGTCTCTTATTCCATAGATTTTATAAGGATATTAGATACTACCTTAATCTACACTTCGCTTCTGCGAAGGGATAATTTGAGGATTATGAGCAGGTAAGACTTCCACACTGCCAGGTACTTCCAGAGCATCTCCATATATTATAGCTCCACCGCTTACTGATTTCATGTAGAAAATTTTTTTTAAATAGTAAAACAAATACTAATTTCCATGATGCTAATATAAAAAACTAGTATTTTATTAGATTCCTTTTAGGGCAACTATGCACTATATATATATCCCTTCCGTTATTATCCATAAACATACTCAAAATACTATTCAGTATTTATCACTCACACATCTATTACTGTATATACATCATTTACATTAAAATCTAGACGGAATTAGATGGCGACCTATCTACAGCTATTTCTCTGCTAAAGTAATAAAAATTTCACTAATGCATATATTATAGAAGTTTTCTATATTAGGATATTCATAAATTCACAAACACAATATTATATATAGTAATATATTACAATTATAGATATTCATATATAAATTATATAATAATAGTTACACTTACAGTTAAATCTTATTTTATACACTATCTATATAATATATACAATATTATATATAATATATCAAAAAAATGCTTTTTATCATTTTTTTGCCAGTTTATATACAATAGTTGGTCCCTGTTCTGAATCACGAAGAGAGACGGAATTATCTGGCGACCTATCTATGAAACTTTCTCTTTTGAACATATTTCTCACCTAACAAATGGAATTTAGCTTTTTCTTTTTTAATTAAAGATTTAAAAAATTTCATAACTTTAATTAAAATTAAAACCTTTAACGAAGATTTGTTTAACAAGAGGATACCTAGAATTCATATATAATACTATATATATATACGTATAATATATTATATATAATATATATAATTATATATATATATACGTATAATATATAATATATTATATAGTATTATATTATATATTATAATAGTATATATATATATATTACTACGTAATATAATATATAATATATATATAGTATATACTATTAATAATTAATCAATTTACAAAGTTATTTATTTTCTCGTAGTGATACGTCAAATTCGCGAGTTATATTTCTGTAAATAATGCTATGATAGAACAAAACCGCTTTGAATAATAAATTATAATAATACATAATAATTGAATAATAATAATAATATATAATAATGAATATAGATAAAATAATACTAATAAAATAAATAAGAATAATATTAATAAAATAATAAAAAAATAATAATAATAATGAAACTTATGCATAAGCTGGAAGGAGATTAATCGATTAATGACTCCACTTGCTAATGATAATGAAATGATAATGATGGAAATGATAATGATAATGATAATAATAATAATAATAATAATAATAATAATATAATAATAATAACAATAACAATAACATAGCCACAATGAACCAATGACAATAACAAACAATAACAGAACAATAACAAAAACAATCCAACAATCACAATAACAAATACACAAATAACAATAGAACAATATTTATTAGTAACCAATAACGAATAATAATAATACAATAATCGTTTTTGATCAAGCAAGAATCTTCTCTCCCCCAGGTAGGTGCGTAAGAAGATTGCCCTGGAAGCAGAAAAGTAGTAAGAAGAAATATGAATTTTGCATAGTGTCTGATTTAATGTTAAAAACCCAGCCTACCGCTTCCCTTCACCGCGCGCGGAGAACTCGTCACGCAGTCAGAAAATCCACCCAGAGACTTGCAACGTGACCCCACACCCCAGGCGGACGGACCCTCATATGAGGCATTTCGTCAGAGTAGGGTCTTAGCCTTTATTCCTTCGGCCCAGGTTGCCTCGAACCATACTCCCATCCCGGAAAACTCGCCGGCCATTGCAGCGTCCTATTAGGATGCACCTTTTTCTCACCGTCTGTCAAACTCAATTTCTCCCTCACCCAGGCAATTCCTTTCCTGATTCAATCCAGAAATCTATTTTTCTTTCTTCAGGTCCCACAGTACGGTCGATTATCCAGCACAACTCATACGTATACACTTCGCTTAAGAGCAACCGACTAGTCACTCTTCCTTTTCCAAAATGACCAAACATCTTCAACGTACTTTCATTTATTCTCTCATTCACCTTCCCCTTTCTTCACATCACCAGCACTCTTACACCTAATACAATCAATTTCTCATTCTTTAATGCTATCATTTTCATCCACACCCACCTAACGCGCCCCTAAGATTGTTCCATTTCTGAAACACAAGTATGTACTTTAATCTAATCTCTTAATTCCAGACGCATAGTCTCAGTACTATACATTAACACAGTATAACCACATACCTCATGTAAGACCCTGGTGCACTCAAAATCCCTTTAATCCACAGGCATTTCTATTGCTCCAGCCACTTCCTGCATTCTCACTTCCTCAACTAATACTACTACAGTGTATCATTCCGTTCTCTTTTCATCCAAACATAGATCCTAAATATTTAAACTCAGACACTTGTTCCAGCTGCTAAACATCTAACACATAACTTTACCCTGAGGACTGTCCTCACTAAATCCTTACCCTCATATCACCGATCTACTAGTCTTAACGTTCTTTCCACAAAAGCCCCTTCCTTTTACATCACGCCCTGCCAAACCTTCTCTACCATCTCTCAAACCTCTTCATTCGCCAACAAGACTTCTAAGCCAAATCACCGCATATACAATTAGGTAAGGCACCCCGCCAAATCGGGCTTCCATTCCTCCATCATTCTGAAACACCATTCCCATGCCAGTCCACGGGGCTCTCCCCATCCTCTAATTCGTTCATAACAACCCATCTATATAGAAATTGAATTAACCAATTGAGATCTAACACATCCCTGGACTCAACTTCGCTTATTAATATTAAAACCCAATCCTCTTCGGACTCCATTTATTTCTTATTCGTATAAAGGAAAGGAAAGCTAAATACTGGTCCAAATTCTTTGCCTCCCGTGACCTTTTCAAAATCATGTTAGGATCCCATGCAACGCCGAATGCAATGTAAATATAATGGAGAGATTTAGTGGAGAGTGAGAGAAGAAACACTGGAGAGTTTTTGGCGCAAGAGTGCTAGCATCAGATCCATCAAAAGCGAGCAAATGGGATTATTTTACATGAATTCAAGAATTGTGAGAAACTATTTACGCAGGAGGCGCATCGAATTTTTACTGTAGGAGAACTTAAGGAAAGGTATGAGTGGAATCACCTTTATGAAATACTACCTGGCCAGCACAATATATAAATATTCCGGACAAAATAATGAGAGCAAAAAAACCGAAACACTATTTCAATCCCATTAAGCATTATCCATCTAGCATAATGTCACGAGCGAACAGGTGCAGATCGTATCAATTGGATTTCTAACAAAAGAGATACAGATTTAATCACATAGAGGGAAATTTTTTTAGGAGATATTTTTTAGTATCACCTCTATACAGTGCTTACAATCCTTCACCTTTTTATATCAGAATTCAATAAGAAGCATCCTTCGTGGCAAAGGAGGGTCCATTTCGATAACAGTTATCCTAGAAGCATTTTACCATATTGAATTGCCAAAAAATACCCTAAGAGATTGCTAGAGCTGCTAGAGAGAACATTTCATAATTTAGAACTACAAGATTGTGACCAGTAGGAAAAAAGTGTTTATAACAAGGAAGAGTAGTGGTGAAATAAAAGTCAAGAATGTTCAAGTATTGGTTGGGACGATCTGAAACATGTAGGAGTTCCCTGATCAACTGTTTCAGATAGTTAAGAATACTGAATGATTTGACCTCATCCCCAACCTCTAACAGTCTAAGAGTAGCCCAACCACTCAGAGCGGTGTGCATGGAGGTCCTCCAAATTGAGAATCTCAGCATTTGGGTGAGATGAAACAGTCTCCTGTGAAGTAGTAAGTTATTCAGTAAAATAACAAGTAGGAAGAATAGAAGGAACGAGTGGATAGGATTATAAACAAAACTAATATTTTTTATAGCGAGTCAAACAACAATAACTAGAAGACATTATCGTGATACGGACATAAGGAACATTAAATTGAGTTCCATTAATCCGACACGTTGCAAATCTGGAGTTGAACAAATTGAAAGCTCTCAATAGAATAATTTCTAAACCTTCACATTCAACATCTTTTTATCTTTCTGATTTAGTTTCAGGTAGTCCTATGGAAAATCGGGGCTACAGTGGCGCAAATGGTAGAGCAGCAGAGTGGCAAAGCTAAAGGCCAGGGTTCAATCCCTCATTCAGATCCTAGGTAGCAATTACCTAGAGAAGTTCCCCTCCTAGAATAGAGTAAGTTGCCATTGAGACGCAAACAAAAATAAAATAAGAAAAAACGCTATATACTGCCACCACTCATTTAATCTTTCATTTGATGTGTTCTAATATTCTTCAAGGTTCTGTTTTATCCTATGTACATTTCCCACTTTTTCATCAATGATCTTCTTTCATCCTTTAAATTTATTAATATAGGAGTCACTCAAGGTTCTGGTTCTATCCCCTACTCTTCTTTTTCCATCAACGATCTTATATTTTTCACTTCATTAAATACCCGATTCTAATACCAACGACTCCATCTTACATTACTCTTTCCACTTTGAAACTCATCTAGCCTATCCAACAATAGACGTAAGGAGGATGACTTGGATCTCTGAACTTTCTTTATCTCAAAGAGATAACATGGTTGTTTTTGATTACTCAAAGGCTCGATTCCTTCGTCTATCTACAACTGTACAACATCTTTTGAGCAACTCAAACCCTTCCCTCTGTCCTTATTAATACTCATACGTATTTTCATTTTTATTATTTATCTCTCTTGAAAGAATCAAAAAATTCCTCTCACTAAATAATCTAATAGGAGGTAAAACATCCTAAAGCACCTTCAGAACATCTACACACCACCTCAGTTGCTTGTTCTGTATTGTGGTATTGTTCATCCTTGTATGTACTGTAGTATGATTCATATCTTGTAGTGGTTTCTTCCAGTAATTCAGCTAGTTTTGAAAGAGTGAAGTCCGGGGTTTTTCCCATTATCAACTCTCCCTCTCTCACCGAGCCTCTCCATTATATTTCTATTGTATAACTCTCTTTATGCTATCACTATTACAAGGGACACTGCTCTTCTGACCTCTTTAGTTGCATACCTCTTCCTTTAATGAGAACTTGTATGACACACCTCTCCAAATCACCTCATCCCTTCATTATTTAACTCTCTGACAACCATAGACTTAAATTCTATACTCATTCTTACATGCATTCTACTAGTAAAGTTTGAAACTCTCTTTTCATGCATTTGATCACATTTGATTTCACACTCCGTGTACCGAAACCTTCTGTTCTTTAATATCTATGATATTTAAATTTCTTGGAAGGAAATCGTTATTTTTCTACACAAGGATTTTTCAATGAGATTCTGTCCTCAGGCCTCTCTATAACTTTGTTATATCTGTTCACTTACCTTGCTTTGTGTTTGGTCGTCAGTTGCTACATCATGAAATATGCATCGATTGCATATTTGAAGCGAATCCACCTAAAGGAAATAGAATTTCTTTAAAATTGGAATTTAAGATTTTCAGCTTATATCCTCAACTTTCAAACTCTAATTATTTTTTCTCTCTGTCCCATAGTTGGAAGTAAAGTATAGCTTTCATTACACTTTAAATTTTACGAGAATGCTATTTTTCCGAAATTTATAGTTGCATGGCTCCTCCATTGGGAAAAGTTCCTAAGAATTATACTATAGTATTAAAAAAAAAGAATCTTATCACAAATACTTAAAATTCTTGACATGCAAAATAAGATTATCATAAATTTATGAACTTACATTAAGTTTATAAAAGACCCAATAATGGAGTGAGCTACTAACTCCGCCTCTACCTAATCTAATCCCACGATCTAGGATATACATAGAGTCCGGGTATGAACTCACCAATATTCAGTATATAAATCAATAGAACTAAAGGTAAGGACATAAAATAAGACAAAGATGAATAAGCAGAAAAACGAAACGGATAGATAAAAACATTTAAATAATTAGGCAGCAAAGTACCTACGTGTTAAATAACATATATATTAAATTTCAAATTTCATGGCAGGAAAAAGTACAGGCTACTCTACTTCTACAGAAAATGCCAAAGCCAGACGTACTAGAGCATGTTAATAAAAATAGAGAACCCAAATAGCGTCACACCTGGACAAACAAAAAATACCAAGGCTCCAACACGATACTAAATGTCGGGTCACTCAGTTAAGCACACAGAAAGGAAAATAAAAGGAATCTCCCCGCTGCAGGGCAACCTGCGATGCATCTTAACCTCTATCAAAATCATTGAAATACCATGCAGACTGAAGATGTGTATATAGGTTTAATATACAAATAATATATACACAGAATATAATAATAATATTATTATAGTATATTAAACTAAAGTAAGAATATATATATATAAGTAAATTAATTATTACTAATATTTAGGCGTAGTAACGCGAATTATGAATTAGGGATACTAATAACTTAAAGACAACTATAAGTCACAGATATAGTTTCATAGTCTTTTTTATGTGTAAAAGCTAGGCAAAACATTTTTATTAGTTCTGTAACAATCGCCTTTGGCATTTGTAAAATTTTGGGTTATCAGTAAAAAGTTCTTATACATGCTTAAGATATTTCACACTTATGTAATAAAATAGTCGTAATATATGAGAGCAAGTGCAGACTTTTATATTGAAAAAATACGCTTGAAAAGCTTACAAAGTGAACAACATCCCTAATTTAAAACTAACAATCTTTATGGCCTACTCTTAATTTTCCCAAATAACATTCAGACACAAAATAGCAATAAGCTTCTATAACATAGATTACTATAAATTAAATAATTAATTAGAAAATAAACTATATGAATGATAAAAATTAAACCATAAAAAATAATATATATAAAAAATATATAAGAGTGGAATTATGAAGATATATAACTATCGTATATTACTATAAAATACATCTATAACTATATCATAATTAGTATACAAGAAATATATCAAAAACAGGCTCATAGACTTGTCCTATATCTTATATAAATGATATTATAATCTCACTATCAAATTATAATGCATGGCAGTTCATTTTCGCATCTCCGCGATTCGGATGTATTGTAATGTATATACCTTTACTACTACTCATATACCTACATCTATATATATATTATATATATAAGCAGAAGTGCTTATTGAGAGGCTAATATACTATACATAAAAATTAAATTTATAATTCGAATATATACTCATGTTGCAATGACTAATGATTATATATATATTAACATTCATACGATTAAGTAATCTCATTATAAGTTAGGAGTTGTTGCCTATACTACTATACATTAACCTCGAGTCAATTTATAAATATATTATATATGATATAATAAATAGTATATATTATAACCTGAAATAATTATTATTAATATATATTATTACTAATTAATAATAATTATATATATTTATTAAATACTATATTAGTTATTCAGTACAGTCTTTCATTTAACACATTACATTAAAATAATAATATCGAAGAGAAATTATATTCGACGGAGGGACCTCCAACTCTGAAAATGCACCCATCAACCTCTTCACAACCATTCCAGACTTCAATGAGAAAAGAGTTTTGACATAGATGAGATTAAAATTTATGGTTTAGGCATCAGTACTATGTCTTGAATTAAAAAGTAGCAAAGAGCTGGTGCCGTCGCATGACACAATACAATAATTCTGCCTTTTCTCTGAAGTAGATTTTCTCTTTATATCTCTAATCATCAATACTTAGCACTCAGCATTGTTTACAATATACACACCTCATTTGTAACATCTAGTTTGGGACTTTAGGTCTAGTAGTTCTGCAATTCTTCACGAGTCGTAAACATTTTGCTTATACTTCCATCTAACCTTTTAGGATCATCATTATGTCATCTAGTAGTTTTATTACGTGACCAGTTTCCGCTTCTAATCATTTTTGCACTACCTATAAATTTGCATAATACATGTCATTTCTTTTCATCAACCTACTAAAATCCCCTCTTAGCTTGCCAGTGAGCTTCCTTGTAATTTGATTTTTACTTGTAGAAGGTTGTTTGGTTTGTAGATTCGTTTTTCCTTCTTATGGTGACGAATAGATCAGACATCTGGATTCTGTATAGTTTTCAACTGCAAACCTACAAAGTTGAAATTTAACCCTTGTGCAAATATGTTACAAAAACTGGCCTTATAAGGATATCTAAGTCATTTCTATAGCAGACAGTATTATTTCCACAAACCAATAGCTCGTTTTTCTAGCTACTATTTTATTACATCCATCCTGCTTAACTAGCATTATTCATTTGAAGACTGGTTCAAAGTCTCTTACCGGTGAAATAATGGTTTTCATTTACATCGAAGACAAAGCCGTAGAGGGCGCTGATTTTTTTGGCATCCCAATCTCATTACTCTTTGACTCAAACTGATATGCAACTTCATGCTGTAGAGAAATATATTCATCATTACACACTCCATTGATGAGAGTCCATGTCTAGCCAGAAGAAGTTTAAAACCGCTCAAGATATCATTACCCTACGCCATCTTCTACCAAAAAATCTTTATACAAATCTCGAAAATAAAATATCCGCGCAATCATCCGCAATAGACAAGAGTGAGAAAATGACGAGATCTTATAATGTGCGGATGCTCACGCGATTGACCGAATGCACCTAATCACTAATATCATTACCTGTAGGATAAATAGCTTACCCAATTATAAGATCTTGTTCAAGTATACGAGCTCACTATGCCTAACAAGTTTATATTAAGTGATAATAATATAAAGATAAGATAATTAATTAGGTTCCTTTTTTTTCCGTCTAAAACTATTTGTAATTTATATAAATATATATAAATATTAGTTATATATATATATAGAAATTAGTATAATATATAATATATATAATATATTATATATATATTACTATATATACTATAATACTAAGCTATCACTATACTATAAATTAATCATTAATACATTATTAATTATATTATTAATATAGTATACGTATATATATGTATTTAATAATATATATATATATATAACAACAGAAAAATAATTTTATTCAATATACTATTCAGTCTAAATTTCCTATATCTACTATACTATCCACCCTTCGTAACATGAGGTCTAAACGTATCAAAATTTTTCTCAGTTTTTAAAAGCAATACCATTACTCCATCCAACGCAAAAATAACAACATAAAATACAGATATTGAAATACAAATGTTCACATATATACTTACACGTGGGCAAGGAAGATCCCATCTTGGGTCCCAAAGCTTTATGGGTTGCTGGTTGTCTTTACTTCCAGAGGCAAGAAGACTCTTGGATGGATGCCAATCTACACATTTAACGTCAGATCCGTGACCTAGAATAATACATGGCAAAAAAAATAACGAGCACAATAATAATAAAGCAATGATAATAATAATAATTAAAATTAAAAAAAAATAAAAATAATAAAATAAAAATAAAATAAAAATTATAAAAAAGAAATTATAAAATAATAATAATAATAATAATATATAATACTAGATACATAAAAATAAATAATAATTATTCGACTAGCTACAATGAAACTATTTTTTTTTACGATAAAACACGACGCTCAGAGGGGGGAGTCCCTATTAATGTAGGGGGTGTACTCATTAACGTCGAGAGCGAAGCAAGTCAAGGAAGGAGAATACGCTTCACTTCTCCCAACAGACCAGTTAGAACCTGGGACCTCGATTATTTGGCGAGTGCTCTCCACAGAGCAATACATAATAATATATATACTATATATATATATATATATATATTAATTATTAATATATAGATTATATATATTTTATATAAATATTTATTATAATATTATTATAATATATATATACTATTATAATATATATAATACTCTGTAAATAAGGAATAAATAATCTGATTCATAGCAATTTCAAATACAAAAAAAAGAGGCACTATATACATATATAGTATATTATATAATATATATATATATATAATATATTTATATATGATATATAATATATATATTATATTAATATATATGATATAATAGATATAATATATAAATTATTCTCATACTCTCTCACAGCAAATTGATTAACGAATTTCTTCCATTTACATTGCATAGTTAATGATAATCACTCATTAAAGGTATTCCGACTGTTCGTTAAGAAAGACAATGTGTATTCCAATGAAATAAGCAAGGTAACTAAAGTTTAATTCCTGAATCTTCTATCTCTTATGAATCAAAATTAGTACAGTGACAAAGTGCCCTCCTGAAATTCTGGCAAATTTTACCCCAGTGACAGCATGGGAAGACACTATTACGAAATTCACTTTACCTGTCCATTTTACTTTTTTTATGGCAATTTAAATACTTGATAAAGCATAATAATGTATTATAAAAATTCACATAATAAAGAGCATTGAGTTTACTGTACTTATGCATACATGATTTATTATCATATTAAATAAATTTGTAACCGGCCAAAATTACATTTTCTAGTATATATAATTGAGCGAGTACTAATGCAATTACTAATAATGGGAAAATGTTTTTGTGAAAAAACTACAGCTATAATTAAAAAATAAAATTTAATTCTTAATCCTATCGTATGTTATTAGCATTTAAAAAAATTAATGCAACATCGTCGAGTGGAATATACAGCAATAAACATGCTCGCTTGACAAGTTTTTGAAAAACTAACTGTAAAACATTAATGAAAAGGTTTAAGACAACATCACATAGTGCGTCAGTTTGGAATCCTTACTTCAGTTAACTTGAAAGTGTTGCGTTTAATAATAATTTTTTTGAATGTTAGAAAATGAAGCGGGAAGATACTACATGTATATTCTCACTCCAGATTAGAAGGCTGGATGTTCGGTCACGCCAGGGTCACCAAATAAATAGCTGGTAGAAATAATGTAGCTTACCTTAATACCGGGAATACTTTATGGAAATAACTACTGCTATATTCAAAGACTGTACTCAACTTACTCACTTAATTTATTTCGCTTTTAGTTCTCATGGTGGAAGTTGTTGTTTTATTTTATTTTGCTATAGTGAGTGTTTTAATTTCTAAGTGATCTGTATTTTTGTGCAATATGTCTAGTGGATTAAATAGTTATCAATTACCTTATGAAATTAAATGTTTTAATAAATATGGTTTTAAGGTTTTAAATTTTTTAACGGTTCGATTGTTCAAAGATTTATGTTTTAATAAATGCTGGGATCTTAGTATTAATTTTATTTTTTTGCTTACATTTTAAAATTAGAATTTTGAAGCGCAAGCTGCGTTATTTATTTGGGCAGGGGATTTTTATTTCGATGCAGATTAAGTTTTAACATTTAAGATGATCTATTATTTAATTAGTATTTGTTTTTACTTAATGTAAATTTGGGTTTTAAACAACATCCGTTTCTGGGCTTATTTTTTTGTTTATTCTTATTATTTTTTCTGTATTATAAGAATGGGGTTCCGTGGTCATTGTTGGGAGTGGAGGGTGGCATCAGACGGGGGGGGTACTTATTGAATTTGCTAATGCCGGCTTCGTCTTATCAAGAACCAATGAAATCAACCCTCCTACTCTCATCCAAAAATTTTCTCTATCTGATCTTTTAAATCCCAAGAATACTTTTAATTCGCTAAATATCTCCAACATAACTTCGTTTACATTCCGTCTTCATGAGGAGTTCTTGACATATTAAACATACATGCCTGAACAGGTGAACCTTGATTCCTATTTAACATGTTATGACATTACTCTTTTTATTTAATAACTCTTCATGATTTATCTTGGTGTTTTGTACATCAAGGAAAATGGAATAATTTTATCAAATACCGTTAAGCAGCCTCTCGAGCTTGTTCCACCGCAAGATGCTTGAGGTCTTTATTTGGGGATTTATAATAATAAATAATGAGTGGTTGGGCCCTCTCATACTGATTTAGGTAGGGAGGAGGCTGAATTATTCAGTATTTTCTTAAATGATTGCAGGGGACTGTTGCTAAGTGACCTCATATAATTGAGATATACAACTTCTAAACGCGCTCGATATGGAATATCTATCCTCTCGTTTTATAAAGTAGCCAATTTTCCTGCATCTATCGTAATCTGACCATATTATAATTGGGTAGTCTCTTATATTAAACTTTCTCTCCAGCAGCTCACCATGACCAAAGCATTTCTGGCACTTAATCAGGCTAATAATTGGGGCACTGGATTGCTTCCTTTACTAGCTACCGTTGGAAATATAATCTGTTTGGCATCCGAGGAACGCCTCGGTTGTCTACTGAAAAGTTTGATTACATAATTGCAGAATCGATCTACGTTAGTTTCCATTTCAACAAAAATTTTGCACCCAAAATGAATAATCCCGTAGATGCACGCCTAATTAATATGCTATTTTGATTGGTTTCCGTATCATCAAAATTTCTACACTTCCAAAACCCTCTTTCCCATTTTAATAATTCCGAAATTTTGCCTTCCCCTTATTCGCTCTGAATGAATTGTTAAGCTAGATCTCGAAAAGGCGATCTCCTTTCAGCTAATGCAACCCTGGACGATTCCGCTCCCTCTTACCTGCCTACTCCTCTGAGGTTTCCATGTCCTGCGTGATTACACATGATCAGTGTTTGGATACTGAGATCGTGATAACGTTAAAAGGTAGCCGGCCGAATTGCATTCCACCCTGCTTTTGAGTGGAATGGCTTTCTTGGGCTGGCGCTGTATTCTTGTCAACTCTTCTCTATATATTAATACTAAATGCTTCTTCAAGTGTTGGATAGCGATATATGTACATTCCGACCCAAGATGGATAGCGCTGAACTCTAAATATTATCTATAGCTCTTACTTGTATTCTGTTTCTGAAACTCATTCCGTTTTCTGATACCATATGCTTTCGAGTTCGAGTCAACTGTGACATATTGTATCTCACAGATTGTGA